>LBNU01014755.1:6507-37177 GCA_014162995.1 Artemisia annua
GTCACAACCCACAATTCGCAGTCATTCTCCCAAACCTCGACATTTCACTAATTCAACCCGTTATATTCATGGGAGAGGGGACTATTACATCGATCCACTATTCATCATTTTACTATTTCATCGTTTTTGGAGTCAATTTGAGATTCCGAGACACGTTTCAGAAAACTTTGAACTATTCACATGTACACTATTCATTCCGGAGGGAAGTACTATTCATGCATATCATATCAATTCATCGTAAACGGGGTTGTCGGTATATCATGTTCCGTAACCAGGTTTGGTTTAGATGCGAATCATCGGCATTATGTTACAGGACTCTTCATACGGACTAGAAACTAGTCCACATATCATCACAATAACATTTACATGCCTAATCCACTCGTAGTTTTTCCAAAAGTATTCATTTTAGTATATTTGACGTTTCACGTACATTTAAAATTCAATAAACCTAACCGGCGAATCATAAGAATGAGTTTTACACGTCCAATATTCCTCATTTTGATTCCCGACATGTTTTCAATTTCATTTGAGTCACGGAGATCAAAGTTAAATTTACTCGGTATTTTGGAAAATTAGTTAATTTTACTATCGTAGTTCAACGTTTACAGAAGACGGATTTTCGTATTAACTAACTAAATTAAATCGTCCTAACATGCCGCACTTGTTCCCCACATAATTTAATCATTTTTATGACATTCATGATATCCCGACTAACGTTGTTAAAATTTATTTCTGTAAGACCGTACAGCGATTACGTTTAAACTACAAAAACTAAGCCTAAAACTACCCAAAAACCACTCACCTACGTAAAATTAAATAAGGTTTAATAAACACCCCCCGGGAACCCCCCTCCTTTGCACTTGTTATTGCGCGGCCTCCCAACACCCCACCCCATTCAATCACTTACAAACTCAATTATGTACTTACACCTTTTTTAAGTCTATACACCTCAACCTTTTTCTCAACACTTTCAATACACCAAAAATCTGAATCATTTTTCTCTCGTTTTTCTCTCCCTTTTTCGTGACCGGACGTCCATCAAAGAACACACAAGGAATCATCCAAATTTTAACAAGCTTAAAAACAAGCTGTATCTTTGACTTTCCTTAAAGGTTTGAAATACAAACCAAGGATTTTCCTAGGTTTCACATCCAACCTCACTAATCTCATTCTTGTAAAAAAGTGTATAAAAGTTATCTCATAATTGTTTCCAAGCTACTAACCCTGCTCCATAACAAGTTTATTTCAAGATATGACTATCAATATGTTACTCTTTCACCTCTTTTTTATACTTTTTACAAGTTTTTGAGCCCCTAGAAAGTTAACGAGGTGAATCCTTTGAGATTAACATGGTGAGTGATGTTTAGGAAACCCATGACACCTAAGAACGGTGTATGGAGGATATGGGATTGTTGGTTGATGCATGTTGTGGAGGTTTGGACAAATACTACTAGGAAAATGATTTTGAAACATATATAACCATCTGATGATAAAAATGAAACGTGGAAGAATCAGTAACTTTTGAGTTATTTTTGGCCCAATTTAGAAAATCATTACGAGATGAAACTAGATGGCGAAAACGGGACAAAACGGCCTTATAACGAAAGAGTTATGACTTTTACATGTTAACACCGATAAAATGGTTTTCCGAAAATGTGTTGCGAATGGGATTATCTTTGTGTCATTTTAGCGTTTGCGAAACCTAGGTACCCGGGTCCCTAAAAAACATGTTAGATATTTGTTTACAGAAAGTGTGGATATAAGAACGTAGAAAAACGGACGTATAATCGAAATAAAAGCCACGTTTAAACTTGACAATACACCTTTATTGTTGACAGCTTTGTAACCTAGAATATATCATAATTCATACTAAGTGATATTTTCTGCAACTAAACTTGAAGGAGATACCAACAAAAGCTGAGTAATTTGGAGTAGTTGAATGAATAGGACTTTTGACATCTGGTTCAAGAGTTTTGAGCTTGTTGTATAAATCATCAAAAATCATCATATCCAATCCACCCTTAGCTTTGAGTGCAATACTTACTTGAAGCCATGATGGAGGCAAGGATCTTAAGAATTTAGCATTGCAATCTTCATTGTCTGGCCTTGCCTTCAGCTGATTCAATTGACTCAGAATCTTGTGAAATTTGTCATAACCCTTGTAGATATCTTCTTCCTCAGTGATCTGAAACTCTTGAAACTGTTGCTTCAGCATTGACTTCCTCATCCTTCTTGACTCATCATTCCCACCAAATCTAGCTTTAATTGCCATCCAGAGATCCTTTGCATCAGACATGAAGTGAAAATCACCCAAGTGATCTGGAGGTATAGCTTGAAGAAGTATAGTTCTCACTTTATTTTCCCTCTGAAGAGCAAGAACCTCTTCAGGAGATGTAGGATCAAGATAGTATATTCTACCATCTGCATCAGTACCAGTCCTCTTTGGACTATTACCTTTAAGGACCACCTTCCAAAGATTATGATCAATGTTGGTAATCCAGTTCTACATCTGCATTGCCCAGAGTTTATACTCTTCTTTCTTAAGGTAAGGGAATTTTGCATTGATGTTTGAAAGAGTGAGGTGATGAAGGGATGTTGTGTTTTGATTGTGTGTTGTATTTGACTCAGCATCAGATCAAGACATAATGTAAAGTTTTGTTGTTGAGGAGTTGTTTAAAGAATTGATTTTCTCAGTATCAAAGAGACTCTCCCGAGGCTCTGATACCACTTGTTGAATCTATGTATCCTTGATAGATCTTTTAGCTCTCGTTGATCGTTAGCAGTGTCTATGTAATCACAAACACTCTAATAGAGAATCTCCAAAGCTTGTATTCTAATGTGGAAAACAAATACAAGCATAAACAATAAATACTAAGAACGCTTAATCCTCTATGGATTATATATTGATAACTTGTAAACACGTTCGTTCCATAAAACATAAACTTGTGTTCCTTTTATAAACAAGGAACCCTAACCTAAACCGTTTCTCAAGAAACGTATATTCTATAAACTTTAAATGATATGCATTATCTTTTCCTAATATAACTCATGCATATCCTAACTACATTACATAATACGCGGCTAAACATTGTCCGCAGAAACTAAACATGCTGAACTATGTCTTCAGCAGTAATACTTCGTTAGCAGAATCTGGTCTTCAGCAGATTCCCTTCAGCAGTAACCATCAGTGGAATTCACACTTAGCAGAATTCCCAACAAGGAAGAAGAAGAAAAAGATACAACAGCCAACTGGAGATCTACATGACCAAGTACAACTGCTCTCACAACAGGTCAAAACTTTGACTTCACAAGTCAAAGATCTTCAGGATGCAAACGAGCTTGTCAACAAAGTTCTACATGCCGACATGGACGGGATGATCAAAGAGTATACTACTGAATATCTCAACGACAATCTCGCTGCTATAGCTGAACCGGCTGTGTCTGCGCTTATTGAGCCGATTCGATCAAAGTTGAATACCAGGATCAAGCACAACATTGAAAGAATGCTTGAGTCAACTCCATTTTATCTTCGCACTAACAGGGATCCTCCACCACCGGAAGATCTATCCACTGAACAACTACAAACACTGTTAGCTGTCAAGCTCAGAAATAAGGAGGAAAAGACACCTGAAGAATCAACAATGTTCGAGGCACTTCAAGCCATAGCCTCAAAAGAATCTTGCAAGGAAGCTGCTGGAGAACACAAACGACCCAGGCAAGATGATGACCCTGACTCTGATCCGAAAAGCAAGAAATCAAGGAAGTCAGACAAACCATCTTCATCTCACCAGCCCCACAAGACCTCTAAGTCTCCTCCTTCCAGACAAAGACCTCCAGCATCTGGGTCAGCACCAAAGCAATCAGAGGAACCCTTCGAGCTTCAACAGCTAGATACTCAGGAAGGAAATGAAACAGCGATACCTGAATCAGAAATTCCTTCATTTCAAGCCGGTCCATCTGTTACTACCAAGACTAAAGAGAAGAAAAGGTCTTCAAGGACTAAGAAGCAGAAACAACAGACAAAACAATTCTCTTGGCTTAATGTGGACGAAGCTCGTGACTCTGATTGGCTGACTACTATGATCAAGGCACAACCACCACTTGAGGCTGACGAACCACTACCGGGTAATACTTTGTAGATGACTCAGAGTATTATGTCGGGCCTTCAAGTTGAAAGGTTGTCAAAGGCAGAGCTAAAGCGGATCAATCGTGAAGCCATGGATTTCCTCAAGAAAAGATCAGGAAACAAGATTGAATTGGACTACCACATGGAGAACATAGCCTATGCACTATCTGGCTCGTTCGACTGGCTTAACCCTGAATCTAATGTCGATACTGAAACGAAGAAACCCTACTTCACCGACTGGACAAAACCTCTACCACTACTTGGCTTTCCAGAAAAACCAAAGATCCCATTCAGACGCTTCTTCAACAATGACTTTCGATACCTCCAGACTGCACATGAGACCTCCAAGGAGCGATATGCATCTTCACTCACATTGTCTATTCCAGCTGCCCGATATGAATTGCCAGACATTGAAGAGCTTGCACCAATCTACTGCAAATCAGTTGTCGAATACAACAAAGAAGCTCTTCTGGGAATTCAACATTGGCCTGAAAGACGAAGGCTCGGCTATACACACAGACTTCATCTAAAGTCGAGTGAAAATGTGAAGAACTCACAGCGTATTGTTGATGTATTGGAGATCTTGGAAGAGAAGAAATTCAACTACGCCTTCATGAAAGAAATAATCGTCAAGAGAACAAACGAGAAGAAGTACAAGTTTTGTGAAGCAGACTTCCCTGATTTGAACCTGAACGACATTGAAGATATGTATCTACTGAAAGTTCAAGGAAAGCTACTCAACTTTGAACAAGACACACAGTACAACTTCATCGCATCTCTCCTACTTCACATCAGACGATTAATTATTCAAGAAAGGGTGGAAGATCTTCAGCTGGGAGTAGAAAGTTATCAGAACACCATCAACCTTACTGAACCACAACTCCTGATTCCTGAAATCACTGGGATGTCACAATACTCTCTCGTACAACAACCGGCATTTGGAATCACATACCTCAACAGCAAAAACAATATTCATTTCATGCGGTTCGATGAGATTCCTAAGTTTTGTGATGTCACACTTCAACGAGTTCGTAATGGGCTAGCAGAAAGGTTGGAGGATGAAAAGAAAAGGCTGAAAGAGGGAAGACCAACGAGGTGGAAAGCTAATGGACGCCGAATGATCAGAAACTTTGTCCATACGATTGAAGAAAGGCTATATCGACGACAACAGATCAGAAGGTTGGAAAGCTATATTGGTGTTCGACCATCGTTTCCGGTCTTGACATTTCGCCGACCTGATCCAAAGTTCACAGTCTTCGATGCTTAGCTCAGCTCCCATTCTTCTGGTAAAAAAAATTCAATATGTTTATAATATTGTTTGATTTGTAATTATAAAGGCTTGTGCACACATAACAGTGTACAACCCGCACTCTGTAATGAAAGGACCCTGTGGTACGCATCAGTGCCACAATCCTAATATAAGGAGCGAAAGCTTCTTACTTTTGAGTAGATTTAATCAAACCTTTCAGTATTTTTCAAATCTGCTCAAAAGACAAGTATTACACCTCAATAAGTAATCACTTGTTGAGGGGGAGTACTTGAACCAAAACATCGCTCTTAAATCTTCAAATCTTGTTGATAGCTCCCCATAAGACTCAAAAAGGCATATTTTAATCAAAACCATTTACAAAAACAACATTTGATATGCTATTTTTGAGGGGGAGAAAAAGAAAGTGATTAAAATATGATGTCAAAAAGTCTTATCTTGTACGAGCTCGACTCAGAATTGACCCACGAATTGACGAAACAACAAATGTCTGAATTCGAAAGGATTTATCCGATTAGAAAGTACCATTTCGAGAAACTTTCTAGTTGTTTACTTTGACGGGTCTAACTTCCTTTTGGGAATGTTAACAACATCAAGTTAGTTATTAGGGCTAGTTATCACCTAAAAGCTGATAATGCATCCCTTTAACTAAGCAACGTAAACGTGTCCCTCGGGTACATGACTATTAAGAGTGGATCAATTCAAAAAGTGCCAACTCTTTCCACATATGCAAATTTCTGAAAATTATCAAGAGCATATGTTGAGGGGGAGTATTTCATATAAAATCCAAAACCTCAAAGTGTTAACAAAAAGTTTTACACTCTTACACACTTTGAGAGATTTTCAATGATTTGGTTTAAAGGCATCAATAGGATAGTTATGGAGTTACAAGGTGACTAAGGATAGGAAAAACCGTCCTATGATCCGCCTAAACCGGAGGGATCTACCCAAGGACATCACCAATAGTTAGAAATTAGAAGTCCTTAGGTATGATATAACAAAAGGAGAAAAGAATGAAAGGAGAAAGAAGGGGTTGAAGAATTAAAAAGAAAATGAATGAAAAGGGTGAAAAGAAATAGCCCTCCATTTTATCAACCATAGGTCAGACACCGGGTTCAATTCATATGCTACTGGTCGTTGCTAAGGCGACACCGGTATTGAAGATAAAAGACGTCATGGACCCAGTGACGCAATGCACCTAAACCTTCTTAGCCACTCAGGCATCTCTCAAAAGATGTTTGTTTCATTCTCACGGGGAACCAGTGTAATCTATCGATCGTCTATTAGAGATGGTTGATATTGAAACAGGAGGCCCTCTGCTCCATGCCTCCGCATAGGAAACCAAATGTGCACTTATCGAGTCTAGAGCCACGAGATAACATAAAAGATCTCTTAGGAACACAAAAATCTTCTACACTAAGTGTCTTGCATCATTGGACACTAAGTGTAAATTATCGAGTCCTTCGCAGATCTTAGCAATCTGCCTTGAACGTTTATGAGGGATTTACTTAGGTATTTCTCGAATGATTGAACGGAAATCCTGCCAGGGTCAACATCAAACAGCCCTGACAGCAGGTCACTTCGGTGATTCCTTGTGGATTACGCTTAGTGTGTTCGATGGTTTTAAATGGTCTACAGTCGTGGGGTGATCTCCAGCGACTCACCTAATCGTGGGTGTGCATATGCATGTCTGTGTAAGCCCTCTAGGGGGTATCCGATTGGGAACGGCCTTGGTAAGGATTAGAAGGAGTCTTCACACTATGCTGTTGACAAATTCTAACTCCAAACCTGTAAGTACCGGATGTTTTATTGCTAAATGTTTTATTTCAGGTACAACAACCACGCTGAACACCGGCTTCCACATGCTCATACTTACATCTCAGAAAGCTCTCATGAAAGATCGAAGCCACATGAATGCCAAAGGTAGATTCCATGCCAAAAGAATCTACAAAGTGATAAAGACAAACGATCTTAAGTGCAACACCGTCTAAAGAAGGATTCTACGTCAACACAAAGAATCTTCACACATGTAAAGAGAGCTCCTCACTTATCAAAGTTTCAACCGTCAAAGATGTATGAGCATGTCGGAATGATGCAGATCCACTGGAGTCAAAGAATGTGACGAATGGCAGATTACTACATCAGATTGATCACTATCACATCAACGACAAATAACAATGAACACCCATTCTATTTGGGGAGATTGTTAAGAACTAAGAACGATGAATCATTTCTACATAATCATCTTTGAGGACGTCTAAAGCCATGAATGCCACAACAAAAGTCAAAGTACCAAGACGTCCAGCAACCTCAAATGACCGTGACTGAACATCACTTCTTCAACAACCGATCCTTAGGGGGAAATTGTTAGAACCTAAGTTTTCTACATTTTAGTCAAGTCTCAGTTATTTCATCATTTGTAATAGGTTGCTAAATTTATCCAAGTTACTTATCTAATGAATGTAAACGTGTGAAGTCCATCACACGTCCAATGGGCCTTAAAGCCCAACGTCTAGAATAAGGAAGGAGAAAGGGAGTGTTGCCCTAGATCCTCTCCTATAAATAGGATACTCATGTTATCTTATTTCTTGTTGGTTATTTCAATACACTAAAGAAACTCTTGCACTTTTATTCTTCATATTTGTTATAATCAACCAAACTCTATTTCTCATCTCATTTCTACCAAATCTATACTTGTGTTTACAATATGGTGACCTAAAACCTTCACTTTACCAACTTCCTATACATCTTTTCTTATACACTCATACATACTCTTCCCTATACAAAAATACACTCTTTTCTACACACACCCTTACATTCAAAATACACACACACTACTCACATACTCTCCCAAATACACACACAAGGCTCCCCATCTTTTCATACTCTTACATATTCCTTACACATACAACTCATACCCTACACATCACATCCTATACAACATATTCTCTACACTCCCAATACCTTTACATTCAAAATACACACACTACTTACAACAATTTCACCTTCTACACACACAAGGCTCCCCATCACATCCAACTCTTACATATTCCTTACACACACACAATCCAACCCTTATATTCCTTACACCCTTTCNACAATAACCTCAAAACCTAACTCTTCCATCATGTCAACTATTTCATCTTCGTTAGAAAATAACCTTGTTTTTCGACGTGACACTAGGATCAGCACGGGTGTTGTCGAAGTTATGTATGACACATTCGTGGGTTTTAGACCGTACGTTGTTGTAAGGAATTTTCGGAAATTCTCTCTTAACCCAACCATGGTTCTCCTAACCCAACTATGGTCAGTTCTCTACACTTAACCTTGGTTAACTCTTGACCACACCAAAGATGGAATATTCCCTTGGATATACCCTTTAACCTAACCATGGTTTATTCTCTACATACTCTTCTAACCTAACCATGGTTACTTCTTAACCCAACCTCACTCACTCTTCCATAGTGAGGAATATTCTATGGCATATTCTCTTGTCTATTATGCCATGTGCGGAATACCCTTTCTACCCCTACCAAATTACCCTTTCTACTCTTCTACCCTTGGTATTTGGTTTTCTCATAAACACTTCACAAAACATTTTCCAAATTTGCTATTTGAGTTGGTAAACCTTAGATTGATTAATGTTGAGGTTTAGTGTGAAGTACAATTGGAGGTTTAGCAAGGTTAGGTATTTATAAGATCCAACACCCAACACTTAGGAAAAATACAACAGAGTTCCTGGCGCGCTGCCCACGCGTTGACGCGTGGGTGACGCGCCGGCCTCGGTAAATTTTTCCCAAGTTTGGGTCTTGGCCTATAAATACCCCCCCTGCCTCTTGTATTCCTCACCCCTTGCCATTATTCTTTCTCTCTACATTTTTTTCTCTCTAATTCTCTAATTCTATCTCTTGTGTTCTTAGTTAAACACACTAACATCTTTGATAGAACACATCTCCTTGCAAGGGAAGAATCTCAAGAACTTAATCCACTCTTGTGATTGTGTCGAGGGTCTCCTTATCTTTACCCTTTCTACTACAATCGAGTCTCTAGGTTAGGTTAGGGCTTGGTTGAACAAAACTATATTCATTCATTCATTTGTTTGTAAGGGAAGTCTTGTGTCTTGGTGACCAAGCCTAGATCATTGGGGATCAAGTTGGGGTTTGATACTTCCGGTGGGAAGTCTTGGTAGTGGTCTTGGTGACCCTTAGGTGAAGTCGAGTCACGAGGTTCTTTTGGGTGGTTTCCGAGGGCGGAATATCGTTGGAGAGTAACTCCTTCTTTGTGAGCATCGATATTGGTGAATATCGGTGGAGTGAATTGTAACGGTTTGTAGTTCACCGAAAGGATTATACTAGTGAAATAGTATCGTGTCTTGGATTTGCAACTGGACATACGGATGGCATAAAACCCCATCCCGAACCAGTATATATCATGGTGTCTCTTTACATGATTTATATACATTGGTTGTGATTGTGATTGTTGGATTTGTTGTACAAACACTTGGTAACTCTTAAGGCTTATAGTTTTTAAACATTCAAAAAGCCTAAGAAACTGTATTCACCCCCCCCCCCTCTACGGTTCTACAATTGGTATCAGAGCGGAATACTCAAGTTTTTGAGCGTTAAAACCTTCCCAAGAAGTCGTTTTAATTCAAAAACTTCTTTTCCAAAAATCTAAAATCCTAACTAAGATTTTTGGTAAAGTCGAGTATAGATCCATGGCTCAAGAGAACTACGTTGAGGGGTGTTCTATGCAAAGACCACCTTTGCTAGAAACCGATGGGTTTTGTTTTTGGAAAACCCGGTTTGAGACCTACGTTAGGTCCAAAGATCTCGACTTATGGGAGATCATTCACAACGGTGATTTTGTCTACATGATGCTAGATCCCGAAACCAAGTTGATGGTGGAGAAACCATACTTGGAGTTAAAGGAAGATGAGAAGAAAAGACTTTTTAAAAATCAAGAAGCCAAAATGATGATCTACAATGCTCTACCTCGAAGGGAGTTCGAGAGAGTTCATGTGTGCAAGACCGCCAAGGATATTTGGCATTCACTTATCATCACACATAAAGTCAACTCACAAGTCAAGGATTGCAAAATCGATCTACTCATTCAACAACATGAAAAGTTTGTCGTCTCGGATGAAGAAACCATTGACAATGGATATACACGGTTTAATGCTATTATCACAAGTCTCACGGCTTTGGATCCTAGCTTTTACAACAAGAACCTTGTAAGAAAGTTTCTTCGTGCTCTTCCAGTGAAGCGGCGACCGAAGGTGACGGCCATTGAAGAAGCTAAGAACTTGGCTGAGCTTCCTCTAGACGAGCTTATCAGGAGTCTTAAATTTTATGAAATGATTCTTGAAAACGACAAGGTTACAACCAAAGAAAAGAAGGAGAAAGTAAAGTCTTTGGCCCTTAAAGCTAAAGTTACTAAGAGCCAAGCAAGCGAAGTTGGTAGTAGTCTAGAAGGTATTGATGAAGAAGAGATGAATGATGAAGAGTTCAATCTCACGGCTAGAAACTTTAGGAAGTTCTTTAGAAAAGGTGGAAAGTTCCAATGACGGAATCGGCTAGATAACCGAACTAATGATCGAAGAAACAAGAAGGGAAAGAGTAGTAAAGCCGGTGAAGGTTCAAAGCGCGAAGATGAATGCTCCAATTGTGGTAGCAAAGACCACTTCATTAGTGATTGCCCGAAGCCTCTAGATTACAAAGCATTTATTGGGGGTGTATGGAGTGACAATGAAGATGACAACCAACCGGATAAGGAAGCTACATTTCTTATGGCCATCGAATCACATGAGGTACAACATAACTCTACTATTTGCAAAAAATCTTTTGATATTAATGAATTGCAAAATGAAAATGAGGAGTTACTAAATTCTTATGAGGAAGTATTTAGAAAATTAAAATTAACCATTAAAGAAAAACGTTCTTATAAAGAGGAACTTTCTAAAATACTTCATAAAAACAATGAACTTGAAATTGAAGTAAAAAGACTTGTCACCTTCAAGAGAATGTTGAATCATGTAAGGATTGTGAGAATCTCACACTTAAGGTTGCCTCTTTGAGTGAAGAAGTCTCGCAACTTCAACAAAAGTCATTAAAATTCACAAAATTTGAAAAGAGTAGTAATCATTTAGACAAAATGTTGAATCATCAAAAATTATCCCAAGATAAGGAAGGTCTTGGATTTTCAAAAAACGAGAAAACTACTTCTGAGAGTCTAACTAAACCCATTGTTTTTGTAAAAGCAAGTGAAAATGAAACTCTCGAAACCTCCAAACCTGACGCGTCAACGCGCCAGCAACGCGTCAGGAATCTGAGGAAAAGAAGAGCTCAAACTAAAAGTTTTATTAAACCAATCACTCCTCAAGTTCCTCTTGAAAACACTCAACATAATCAAAGACCCATTGTATGGAATAAAACCACAAAACCATACTACAACCCGGTTTTACAAAATGTTCTTAGATATACTCAAGCTCAAGTTGACCAAAGACCTCTTTTACCTACTCCAAATATGAGACCTTCATACTCCTTAAACTAAAGACATGTAAGACCAAGCTTTCAAAACAAAACACATGTTCAAAACCACCCTTGGTTTATTCTTTCAAAATACGGCATCCAACAATTATATATATTACTTCAAGACCCAAGAGTGTTCAACTTGGGAAATGTGCTAACCATGTCGGACCCAAGAAACAATGGGTACCAAAAGTTTGAGTTGCATTTCTAATTTTAGGTATGGTTCAAGGAGTATCAACAAACGAAATCTCAACCTAGTAATGATGTCGATCGTAAGCATACCATACTTGAAATCATCTCTAAGGAAAAGGATACAAACCGAGGTAATATGTCTTGTAACTCCAAAATTAACCTTGCATCTATGGTAGATAATTCCAACCTATGGCATAGGAGATTAGGTCATGCTAACATGCGATTAATTTACAACATTGCATCTAAAGAATTGGTTAGGAAATTACCTAAAGAGAAATTCGATAATCATTTTTGTGATGCATGTAAAGTAGGTAAGCAAGTCCATGCAAGCCATAAGCTTATAAATATGATTTCAACATCAAGATTTTCAGAAATTTTACATATGGATTTGTTTGGTCCATCCGCTATTCAAAGCTATGGAGGAAACTTCTACAATTTGGTAATAGTGGATGACTATTCAAGATATACTTGGACATTATTTCTAAAGACTAAAAATGAAGCATTTAACAAATTCAAAGTCTTGGGGAAAAATTTGCAAAACCTACAGGGATGTTCAATTGTCTCAATTCGAACAGATCATGGTAGAGAATTTTACAATGAAATACAATTTGGAGTCTTTTGTGATAAACATGGAATCTCTCATAACTTTTCGGCTCCTCGCACTCCTCAATCTAATGGGGTAGTTGAAATGAAGAACCGAACATTACAAGAGATGAGTCGTACAATGTTAAACGAACAATCCATACCACAAAAATTTGGTGTCATGCCGTAGAAACCGCATCCTACATAATTAATAGCGGTGATCGGCCGTTGGAGTTCTTTGAACATGAGATCGAAAGCATGATGGGAAACATTATACCACAATTCTTCAAATAGTGATACATTACATTTAATTTGTTTCTCGTTGATGCTTCTATTAAAACTCTCTTTTNCTCATAACTTTTCGGCTCCTCGCACTCCTCAATCTAATGGGGTAGTTGAAATGAAGAACCGAACATTACAAGAGATGAGTCGTACAATGTTAAACGAACAATCCATACCACAAAAATTTGGTGTCATGCCGTAGAAACCGCATCCTACATAATTAATAGAGTTTTGATTAGGAAGACCATTAATAAAACACCTTATGAGATTCTTAGAGGTAAAAGGCCATCCCTAGAGTATTTTAGAGTCTTTGGTTGCAAATGCTTGATCTTCGATCCCTTAGGAAATCCAAACTTAAATGATACTACAAAATATAATGGAATCATTCTAGGATATTCACTGATGACGTATAGTCCGCACTCGGGTCACGAACCCGGCTAATGGACGATACTAATACCAAGCCCACCACGCGTGGGCGATCATGATAAAGGTTTGGGCTCACAAAGGCCCAAAGTCTAATCTATTGTATTCGGTCTCGATACGGAATCTTTTATTTATGGGATAAGGATCAATGGACCTAATAAGTTGGGATACGCCGAAGGGTAAGGAACACGAAACCAACAAGGATTTCGTGTGTATATAAAGGGCATCACGGCTCTCATTAAGGTATCATCTAATAACCCTAACTCTCCATTAAAACCCTAAAACCGATTACTTACTCTCACGCCGGAGGACAATCGCGGGAGACAATCCCACGATAAGCCTAACGGTGTTTTTTGTTCTCTTAGTGCGTAGGTCTCAGTATTAAGATCCAATTGATACGGGAACAGGAGTCCAAACAAGGAACGCCCAACTTTTGTATCAACAAGTGGCGCCATCCTTGGGACCCCACACTAAGAACTTTGCTAAGAACTAGAATTACGAAGCATGGAAACTTAAACCAGCGGACTTCGCAGGTGAAGAAAACGCATGGTAACCTATATGGGAAGAAGCAGTAAAGCGATTCAACCCCTAAGCAGGCCTCTGGAACAACCAGTACGCCCAAACACCAGGGATCAGGCTCAGATCTGATTTTCCCGACAATAGGACCGCTCACAGGGACTAGCCAGGCCAGTACGACAACCACTAGCGCGGAAGACCTACAGCGCACTCCTTTCACCAACCCCCACCAAACGATGCCAGAAACAGACCCTACTGAGCCGCCACATGCGCCTAATCGAGACAGGGGTCCTGATTTGGAAACAAATATCCTCGCGCTAGAAGGAGTCGCGCCTGAACTAGCGCCAAGTGATTTCGTGTCTCAAAACTACGAAACCTTATCTGCCCCCAAGGTTGTAAAAATCGCTAGGCGCTAGTGAGGCGGTCGGGTAGGGCCTAGTGATTAATCGGTTAGGCGGGGATTAATCGGGGATTAATCGGATTGAAATTTTTATGCACAAAATTATAATTTTAGATATTATATTATATTATATGTATGAGATAAGCATAATGCATGAAAGTTCAAATACTTCAAGTGTTCAAATATAAACATAATACATAATTCTTCAAAGTTTAAAGTCAAACATAGATATTACTCAGTTTGTTGACCATTTTTAAGCGATCTTTGACTGATTTTATCAGATTAATCGGTTTGTTGACCGATTTTTAAGCGATTTTGACTATTTTTAAGTGACTGTATTGACCGATTTTTAAGCGATTTTGTCTGATTAATCTGATTAGACCGATTTTGTATGATTTATCGGTTTGTTGACCAATTTTTAAGCGATCTTTGACCAAAGCAATTAAATAGGCCGATTATGATAAATCAAGGCGCTTAGTGAGCGATCAGCGATTATGCGGGGATTAATCAGCCGCCTGGGCCGATTTTTACAACAGAGGTTGCCCTTATGCAAGAGGAAGCGAAAAAGAGGTTAAGCCAGAGCCTACAAGCCCGGATCGACTTTGGCCCTGAGTATGAAGCATCTCCACCGCGTCACCAAAAGGAGAGGCGCGAGAAGGATAGCCGCCGATTCCCGGTGTTTACTAGGATCGGAAAGAAAGTTGTGGATGACGAAGCAGCTGACTTACAGTACCTGGAGGAGCATGAAGACGATGGGCGGCGTACCAATATCCACACCAGGCTTGGTAGTCGCAGGGTTCATGATAGACTTGGGCGACAGCGCTTCCCAAGCGAAAGCCCTTCAAGGCTTGGTAGTCGCATGTTTCATGACAGATTTGGGCGACAGCGCCCACCAAGCGAAAGCCCTTCAAGCTCGGATTCTGAGGACAGTCGACGCAAGCGCCGCAAGAGAGTAAGCTCGTCCTCAAGTGACTCCTCGGACAACGAGGATGAAGAAACAGGACACTGGAAGTCCAGGAAAAGATACCGCGACCAGGAGGACGAAGATATGTCTCGTCCCTGGCGCCGCCAAAAGGTTGACGAATTCACTCGGCGCATCAGCGATTTTTCAGAAGATAAAAGAAGGCGCATGCCCACTTATGTTAAAACTTATGATGGGACAGGTGATCCTGATGACCACCTGAAAATTTTCGAATCAGCTGCTACCATCGAAAATTGGCCACAACCCGTGTGGTGCCACATGTTTAACTCTACATTGGTAGGGAATGCGCGAAACTGGTTTAGTAAGCTGCCACGTAGAAGCATCGATGGGTTTGAAGAGTTGCGGAAGGCGTTTCGCTTAAACTTTACTCAAAGGAAGAAGTGCGCCAAGAACCCTGTCGAGCTTGCTAGAGTAAAACAGCGCCAAGGGGAATCCACAAGTGCTTATGTGGAGCGCTATAAGGACGAATGCATACACGTCAAAGCGTGTCCAGAAATACTAAACATCTCAGGGTTTATGAACGGAATAAATAACCCAGAACTTATCAAAAAGTTAAATGATAGGGATCCCCAGACCTTTGATGAACTTATGAAGCGCACAAGATCCTTTATCCAAGGAGAAGCCGCAGCTGCGGATAGCAAGAAAGGCTACTCAAACTATAGGTCACAAGAACAGCCCAGGAGACAATCCAACGACCAGAGTAGCAACCGTAACAAAAGCTACCGCAGTCAAGGGGGCGGACGAGAGAATGACAAGTATACCCCACTAACGAAGACTCCAAGGGAGATATTTGTGACAGAAGGCGCGAAATTCCTGAAACCCCCACCAATGCGCACCCCAGAAGATCGTCGCGTAGGGAACGGTTACTGCGAGTACCATGGACAGAAGGGCCACACCACCAATGAGTGTGTCCAATTGCGCCAACTAATTGATAAACTAGTAAAAGAAGGCAGATTGGATCATCTAGTCAAGAACATCAAGGATGGGAAAGACAAACAAAAGACCGGAAGCAAGAAAGAAGCACCTAAAGACAAGGCTGACACCATCTACATGATACAATCATGGCAGCGAAAGACTAGGCAAAAGGTCAGCCAAAAGTTTTCTTATGGAAGCGAAATCTCTTTCCCCACCTTGGTTGCGGACAACGCGGTGGTGGAAACACTCACCATCGAAATAAATGTGGCGGATCACGATATCCACCGCATGTATGTTGATGGAGNCATGGCAGCGAAAGACTAGGCAAAAGGTCAGCCAAAAGTTTTCTTATGGAAGCGAAATCTCTTTCCCCACCTTGGTTGCGGACAACGCGGTGGTGGAAACACTCACCATCGAAATAAATGTGGCGGATCACGATATCCACCGCATGTATGTTGATGGAGGGGCATCCACAGATATAATCTATGAACACTGTTTCAAAAGATTACGATCTGAGATACAAAGTCAGTTAAGCCCGGCCACGGCGCCGTTGACTGGCTTTACAGGAGAAAAGATATGGCCCATGGGGCAAATACGACTATTATTCGTTGTTGGTAGTAAGGAACACTCTACGGCAACTTGGATGAATTTTATGGTGATCAAATCTCCTTCGCCATACAATGGCATTATCGGAAGACCAGGAATATCAGCCATACGCGCGGTACCGTCCACAGAACGGAATGCTCAAATTCCCAGTAGAAGGTGGCATTGTCACCCTCTACAAAAGCACCGTACCACCTGGAGAGTGTAACGCAATTACATGTGAGACAACACACATTCCAGAACAGCGCGCACCTAAAGTACCAAAACTGAAGGATTGGAGGATCGCTGTCTGATAAAGGCAGAGCGGCCGTGTGCGCACTCTTGCAAAGGAATCTGGAAGTCTTCGCATGGGAACCAAAGCACATGACTGGTGTGCCATGCTCGATTACAGAACACAAGTTGAAAAGCCGACAAGGATACTCCCCAGTGCGGCAGAAAAAGCGCGGCCAAGCTCCAGAGCGTGCAAAAGCCATTCTAGAGGAAGTACACAAGCTTGTGGACGCAGGTATCATGCGAGAAGTCTATTACCATGACTGGCTCTCTAATCCAGTTATGGTCAAAAAGAGTGATGGTAGCTGGCGGATGTGCGTGGATTCACTGATCTCAACAAAGCATGTCCACAAGACTGCTACCCACTACCAGAGATAGACTGGAAGGTAGAGTCTTTGTGCGGATACCCCCTTAAATGTTTCTTGGACGCATACAAAGGGTACCACCAAATCCAAATGGCCAAAGAAGACAAGGAAAAAACAGCCTTCCACACAAGCCAAGGTGTCTATTGTTATACAAAGATGCCATTTGGCTTAAAGAACGCGGGCGCCACCTACCAGCGGTTGGTAGATAATGCATTCGAAAACCAAGTTGGCCGCAACCTGGAGGTCTATGTTGATGACCTCGTCATAAAAAGCCATACCAAAGACGAACTAGTGCGCGACATTGAAGAAACATTCAGAACACTAGAAAGATCAACATGAAGTTAAATCCTAAAAAATGCACTTTTGGCGCTACAGAAGGCATGTTCCTTGGATACTTGATAGAACCTGATGGCATTAACCCATGTCCAGAAAAAACACAGGCTGTAATCCAACTCCCTTCACCATGCACATTGAAAGAAGTCCAGTATCTGAATGGAAAACTAGCCGGGTTGAACAGATTCCTGTCCAAATCAGCAGATAAGTCACTCCCCCTCTTTAAAACACTCAAGAAGTGTACAAAAAAGGGAGAATTTCGTTAGACTATCGAAGCGGAAGAAGCCTTTACACAGCTTAAGCAGCATATCGCAGCACTTCCCACACTAGTCGCACCCTGACCAGGGGAAGAGTTAATTGTGTACTTGTCTACGACTCATGGGGCAGTCAGCGCGGTGCTACTGATAGATAGGAATTCCGTACAAACACCGGTATATTTCGTAAGCAAAGCACTCAAGAAGACAAAGATTAACTATAGTGCAATGGAAAATTGGTCCTGGCATTAGTATTCGCCGCCAAAAGACTGCGCAGGTACTTTCAAGCACACCCCATAGTGGTAATCACAGATCAACCTATCAAGCAAGTTATCTCCAAACCCGACGCATCGGGGCGATTACAAAAATGGAATGTATTGCTAGGCGATCATAACATCTCTTATAGGCCACGCACTGCGGTTAAGCGCCAGGTACTAGCAGATTTCATCATTGAAAAATCGGATACTGAGGCTGCACCTTCACAAAGCAAGGTAGAACTACAAGAACCATGGGTCCTTTTCACGGATGGATCTTCATGCGTGGACGGGTCGGGCGCAGGCCTTATCCTCACCAGCCCAGAAGGAATGGAATTCACATACGCACTGCGCTTTGAATTCACAGCCACGAACAATGAGGCAGAGTATGAAGCCCTAATTGCTGGATTATGCATTGCAACTCGAATGGGTGTACGCAACCTATAAGCAAATGTGGATTCCCGATTAGTGGCCAATCATGTGTTGGGTGAATATGTGGCTAAAGAGGATAACATGGTTCAATACCTCGACAAGACCAAGTCACTAATCCAGGGTTTTGACAGGTTCACCATTAAACAAGTTCCTAGAGGGGAAAACAGAAAAGCGGACGCACTAAGCAAGATCGCATCTACAAGATTTGCGCACCTGTCGAAACAAGTATTGGTGGAGATCCTAAAGAACAAATCCATCTTGGAGAAGGAGATATCTACGGTGATAGAGGAGCAGGATCCTACGTGGATGACCCCTATCATCGAATTCATAAGCAAGGGCATATTGCCCCAGGAGCAGAAGGACGCTCGACGGATACGGCGCACAGCGCAGAGTTTCGAACTTCGGGATGGTATCCTATATCGGCGCTCATTTTTATAACCATGGCTTCGGTGCGTTGGACCTCTCCAGGCAGATTACGTACTCCGAGAAATCCACGCCGGTTCATGCAGTATGCATTCAGGACCACGGTCCGTTGTAGCATGAGCCTTGCGGTCAGGATACTACTGGCCCACTATGCATCGCGATGCGCGTGATATGATAAAGAAATGCAGCGACTGCCAAGTTCATAGACCCATCCCGCGCCAACCACAACAAGAGCTAATGCCTATTACCTCGCCATGGCCATTCTATAAATGGGGTATTGACATTGCGGGCCCCTACCCTGTTGCAGCAGGAGGATTGAAATTTCTTATTGTGGCTATCGACTACTTCACTAAGTGGATTGAGGCAAAAGCAGTGGCGATAATCACAGGTAATCAAGTAAAACGATTGGCTTGGGAGAATATTGTATGCTGCTTTGGATTACCTGGGGAAATCATTTCGGACAACGGAAAACAATTCCTCGATAACCCGTTCAAAGACTGGTGCGAGAAACTAAATATCACACAACACTTCCCATCGGTTAAACACCCACAAACCAATGGTTTGGTTGAGTGCGCAAATCGCAGTCTGGGCGAAGGAATTAAAGCACGCCTAGACAGACACAAAGAAAGATGGGTGGAAGAATTGTCGCACGTCTTATGGGCACACCGCACAACAATCAAAGTTAGCACTGGAGACACCCCCTTTTCTCTTGTCTACGGGACAGAAGCTGTTATACCAGCAGAAATTGGGATGCCAACTATCCGTACGGCGGAAGTTAACGTTGCAACCAATGACGACGAATGACGTATAGACCTGGACCTATTGGAAGAAAGGCGCGAACGCGCAGCTATATGTGAGGCAAAAGCTAAGTCGAAAATGAAGGGATACTACGATGCTAAAGTTCGAAGCACCTCGTTCAAACCAGGCGACTTTGTATANTGCCAACTATCCGTACGGCGGAAGTTAACGTTGCAACCAATGACGACGAATGACGTATAGACCTGGACCTATTGGAAGAAAGGCGCGAACGCGCAGCTATATGTGAGGCAAAAGCTAAGTCGAAAATGAAGGGATACTACGATGCTAAAGTTCGAAGCACCTCGTTCAAACCAGGCGACTTTGTATATCGTGCTAATGATGCAAGCCACGCAGAATATACAGGAAAACTTGGACCAAACTGGGAAGGACCCTATGAGGTCACAGAAGCGCTAGGAAAAGGTGCGTACAAGCTGCGTGACATGGATGGATGTGAGCTACAACGCACGTGGAATATTTGCAATCTCAAGAGATGCTATCTTTAGGAAAGGTTACGGCCCCGCGCACGGACACCTCCGCACTTTAATAAGTGCTCCAATAAATGTCCGTATATTTACATTTTGTTTTATCTAGGCAAATGTTTTTTCTTTTCCCAAAAACTTGCAAGCATTAATTAAATGCCGTGGTGTCTAGCTAACTCCGCGACACACTTCACTTTGTCATTTACATATTGTCTATGTCTTAATATTGTTGTTATAATATCCTTTGCCTACATGGCGTGCATGCACTTATTAAAACCCATGATGGTAAAGGATGAGTAAACCTACTAAATAACTCGTTGAGTAAGAGGGTTGCAAACCCATCAACATTGGATCACGCATCCTTGTTAAACACCTTACTCTCAAGACGTTGGAGTAAGTTCAATGGGCATTCCACGAGGAATGTGCAACAATGCACACTGTGCGCATTTAACAGATTAGGAATCAAGACCCTTGACTCCTTTATATGGTATTCGCAGTATGCTGCATATTAACCCATACACTTTTGAATTTCACATATATTCGTATATACATTAAGTTATGAACTTTATACACTTGTGAATTTTCAATCTTTTTTAAGTGTGTTGATATAATAGTTTGATGCAACGACAATAACTAAGTACAAACATCACAACTGCAATCACATTTACTACAATAGGCGTACAA
The DNA here is from genome assembly GCA_014162995.1 of Artemisia annua. Lineage (NCBI taxonomy): Eukaryota > Viridiplantae > Streptophyta > Magnoliopsida > Asterales > Asteraceae > Artemisia > Artemisia annua. The sequence goes on from LBNU01014755.1 coordinate 27,618, forward strand.
TCGCACTTTCAAAATCACATTTTATGGACTACGAGTTCATACAAAGTATAGATTTAACATGCACATGTGCAACAAAAGGTTAATCTATTACAAAACATTACAAACCCAAAATAGCCTACATACTATGGGAGCGTCTAAGCTCTGAGCTGCCAACTTGGTACGCAGCACTCCCAGATCCCTCAAGCTTCTTCAGCAAATCACTANCACTTTCAAAATCACATTTTATGGACTACGAGTTCATACAAAGTATAGATTTAACATGCACATGTGCAACAAAAGGTTAATCTATTACAAAACATTACAAACCCAAAATAGCCTACATACTATGGGAGCGTCTAAGCTCTGAGCTGCCAACTTGGTACGCAGCACTCCCAGATCCCTCAAGCTTCTTCAGCAAATCACTATCTTTGGGTGACACTGTCGCAACGCTAAAGGCACTCCATCAGTTCTCGGAATATGCGCTACGCCAAGACCACAAAGGATGGCTTTCCCCTTTACACCCTCCTTCTTCGCAAGTCTCATTGAATGGGCCTCTAAGGATTCCTTCAGAGGGATCTCCTTCTCAAGGGCAAATGGGTTTAGGAGGTGACGCGGACGAGCAAAGATAGGTACGTGCAGCTGTGACACATCTGGCTTCAAGAAGTAATCTGGCTGTGCTTCAGCGCCCTCTGATGTGTGTCTTGCCAAGGTTAGCCCCTCCATAATGACGCCAATGGGGTAGTCTTGGTCGCGCTCTAGCTGAGCAATGTGAGGAAGCTCTAAAAGCTTCATCTTCTCCATTGCAGCGACAAGTTTGGCATAAGCATCCCCATCATAGCTTGGCATTTGGGTGATTGGCACTGTCAACATTTTGCTCTCATGCAGCTCTTCTACAGCTTCAGCCTTGCCAAGCGCCAACGCGCACTGAACAACATCCCCAAAGGACTCTGTCACCTCTTGAGACTCCAAAGTACTCAAGGCAGCAAGGCGCAGGCCATGGCTGATAAGCCACCTGCGCTCAGCAACTGAGGAGACCAGATGACGGTACAGCTCTTCATCATACTCGATGCTGAGTTTGCGCAGCTTAGCCTCTTGCTTCTCCAGCGCCCCCTCCACGACCTTACGGAACTCATCCAACCTTGAGAAGTGGTCATTCTTGTTCTGCTCCATGTACTTCAAAACCCAAAGACAAGTGGCCTAGTAATCTGTGAAGCAGCACGCTTGTGGCTCACATGGGCAAGTAATGACATCTTCTTTCAGCAAGCTTTTTGGTGTACAGACCTGTTGACTCTACCTCAGCACGAGCATCAGCCAACTGCGCCTTCAGTAGCGCAATCTCCTCTTCCTTCTGCGCACTACTGCTACCTTCACTAGCATATCTGGCCCTTAGCTGTGCAACTAGAGTGGCCTGGTGCACAGCAGCCATACCTAGCTCCTCTATAAGCTGGTCCATTGGCACATCATCAACCACCTTCGGCTCAGTCCCTTGGCTCCTCTGCGAGAGACCATCAGTATGAATGGGACTCGCCTTGGGTGGTGATCCCCCAGCATGCGCAGCAGCATCCCCCGCAGCTTTAACACTGCGCGCAAATAACAAGGGATTAAGGCTATTTCATACCAACATAGAACATGAGCTGAAATTTTGAGAAACACAGAATCTGAATACTTACTTGGGGGAAGAAGTTTCAGTTGTATCCTGGAGCGACGCATCTTCCTCTGATGACGCATCCACGTCGATAACATGGCGCCTCCTCTTGGTGGTGCCTGCGCCATCATCACCCAAAGCTTTCTTGCGCTTCACCCCTTGGCTTGCCTCCTCTGGCTCACTCTCAGCCACAACGATCCCCGCACTATCAGATGCGTCTGCGCGTGATCGCTCTGGGGACTGGGCCTCCTGATTCGGCACACTGCGCACGGGGGTCGCCTCTAAAATTATGGGGGAGGCACTCTCTGGCTCCTCCTGTACCAACTCCATGGTGCGTCCCGCAGTTGCCTCNAAGAGCGCTTACAATAATAAGCGAAGGAGAAGAAGGACAAGCACCCACCCCGGTTATCCTCATCCAAAAACGATGGCACCTCGTCAGGACCTTGGAAGTAGTTGCGACTAATACCTATATGCACCAAAAACTCTTTTGGGTAGGAGTTGATGGGGATGCGATTGGCATTTATCGTCTCAGCGTCATCTGCGCTATATGTCCCGGGGTTTGGGCGCTCATCCTTCGGCAATGACCCTTGGGTATAGAATTCAAACTCCCATGGGAAAAATGTACCATCAATCCAGAAAAACCTCTCCCTCCAGTTCCTTAGCGCGTCTGGCTTTTCCGTATAGCACTGCAGTCACCCTGCGCGCTTGGAAAAGGACACCCACCCGTTTGACCACGTCGTGTGATAAAATGCGCGGAACAGATTGATGGTAGGGTTAATCGCCAACAAGCGACAGTTGACTTCAAAATTGGTTACTTTCGCTGCGCCAATACAGTGCAGTTGGGATATATGGAGGCGATAGAAGTTAAGAACATCGCATAAGAATAGCGAAAGGGGCACACGTTGTTTCGCGAATTCAAAAAAACGTGTGTATACACCCACTTTCCCTTCAGGGAACTCCGCTATGGACGCAGTCGCCGCCGGTACTACCGGGTGCAACGTGAGCGGGACATAATAATCCGAAGAGAACTCACGAAGTTCGTCCTCGGTTATATCGGAGGTGAAATCCGATAATTGGCGAACCATTTTTAGAATTTGATAGATTCAGAAGCGCACGTGCTATTACCTTGAAGGTTGTTGATTTCTTGGTTAAGGTTTTGGAAGCTTAACAATGGTGGAAATGGAGATTTTTACTGTGATAGCCACAGTGAAAGGGAGGTTACCCTTTATATAGGGTTTCACACACATGGATGGTTGACACGTGTAACCCACTCACTCTAATCGTGTGGCTAGGAGATCAAGAGGTGAGAATCTTTTCACCCAGTTTCCCACGATTTCCGAGGCATATTTGGAATTTATTTGGACCGGATTCATAGTATACCTTTTTGGCGGGAAACATTTGAATTTTCTCCGCCACGTATGTTGGAATATTTTTCATTATAGCTGCTAGTCTAGCATCCGCGGTTGCACCTTGCGCATACTAGACTGGGGGACATGATGACGTATAGTCCGCACTCGGGTCACGAACCCGGCTAATGGACGATACTAATACCAAGCCCACCGCGTGTGGGCTATCATGATAAATGTTTGGGCTCACAAAGGCCCAAAGTCTAATCTAATGTATTTGGTCTCGATACGGAATCTTTTATTTATGGGATAAGGATCAATGGACCTAATAAGTTGGGATACGCCGAAGGGTAAGGAACACGAAACCAACAAGGATTTCATGTGTATATAAAGGGCATCACGGCTCTCATTAAGGTATCATCTAATAATCCTAACTCTCCATTAAAACCCTAAAACCGATTACTTACTCTCACGCCGGAGGATAATCGTCGGAGACAATCCCACGATAAGCCTAACGGTGTTTTTTGTTCTCTTAGTGCGCAGGTCTCAGTATTAAGATCCAATTGATAAGGGAACAAGAGTCCAAACAAGGAACGCCCAACTTTTGTATCAACATTCACAAACCTCAAAGGCTTACATTGTGCTTAACAAGGAAACCTCAAAAGTTGAAGAATCATGCAATGTAACTTTTGATGAAACTCCTCCAAAATCTAGGACATTACCTTTACTAGATGATGATATCATAGAAGAAGATGCATGTCAAAATAGGATAGAATCACCAAATAACGACCTAGAAGAAATATTACCTAGAGTAGAGAACATTAAGGAAGTTAGAGATCATCCTATAGATCAAGTCATAGGATAATTAGATGAAAGAACACTTAGATCACATGCTCAAGACAAAAGCAATTATTTTGCATTTGTGTCAACAATAGAACCTAAGAATATTAAGAAAGCCATAAAAGATGAAAATTGGGTCATGACTATGCAGGAGAAATTAGATCAATTCTTAAGAAATGATGTATGGGTCTTAGTTCCTTGTCCTAGTGGTTACACTATTATAGGAACCAAGTGGGTCTTTAAAAATAAGCTTGATGAAAATGGAATAGTTTTTAGGAATAAAGCTAGGTTAGTAGCTCAAGGATATAATCAACAAGAAGGTATTGATTATAATGAAACTTATGCACCCGTTGCACGATTAGAGTCCATAAGAATCTTACTTGCATATGCATGTAGTTATAAATTTAAACTCTTTCAAATGGATGTAAAAAGTGCGTTTCTAAATGGAGTCATCGAAGAGGAAGTGTATGTTGCACAACCTCCAGGTTTTGTAGATTTTCAAAAGCCTAATCATGTTTATAAGCTCAAAAAGGCTTTGTATGGACTTAAACAAGCTCCTAAAGCTTGGTATGATAGATTGCAATCTTTTCTCTTGCATAATGAATATAAAATGGGTATGGTAGATAACACCTTATTCACAAAGACAAAGGAAAAGCATCTTATTATTATTCAAATCTATGTAGATGATATCATTTTTGGATCAACATGCCAATCGCTCTGCGATGAATTTGCAAAACTAATGCATAATGAATTCGAAATGAGTATGATGGGTGAACTTAGCTTATTTCTAGGATTGCAAATTAAACAATTAAATGATGGAATATTTTCCAATCAATCTAAATATATTGGAGAGATGCTTAAGAAATTTGGATTGAAAAATTCGGAGGCTACCAAAACCCCTATTTCCAGAAAAAGAGTTCTCACCCTAGACAAAGGAAACAAATCCATTGATAACACTAAGTATAGGGGCATGATAGGAAGTTTACTATATCTAACGGCAAGTAGGTCGGACATAATGTTTAGTGTTTGTCTTTGCGCTAGATTCCAAGAAGATCCTAAGATTTCCTACTTAGAAGCCGTTAAGAGAATATTTAGGTATATTAAGGGAACTCAACACCTAGGCCTTTGGTATCCAATGGATACGGGGGTAAAAGTGTTGGTTTATGCCAATTCGGATCATGCGGGAGATATAGTTGATTTAAAAAGCACTAGTGGAATATGCACATTTGTAGGTGCATGCTTAACATCATGGTTCTCTAAGAAACAAACGTCTTTCGCGAACTCCATAACAGAATCCGATTATGTGGTGGCCGGAAGGGCTTGTCAACAAGCGTTATGGATGAAGCAAGCGTTTGTTGATTATAACGTCATGTTAAATGAAGTACCTATATTATGTGACAATATGTGCTCTATCAATCTAGACTACTCAAACCCAATTGATTACCCTCGAACCAAGCACATTGAAATTAGACATCACTTCCTAAGAGATAACATCATGAAAAACCACATCACTATAGAGAAATTACCTTGTGTAGACAACATTTCTAAAATCCTAGCAAAACCCTTAGATAAAGATCAATTCAATTATTTGAGATTAGGACTAGGAATGAGATTACTAGAAGATGAGGAGGATGTAAATGGTAAGAAAGAAACATTGGAGGAATCTTAAGTACAAACCTTTTTCTAAAAATCCACTAAATCATATTTCTCACATATAATCATGCTAAATTGTGTCCTTTAGATCTATTATCCAAAAAAAGCTTTATTAACCATTGAACACTTATCAATCATCTTCTTTATAAAACCTCAAGAAGTCTTTCAAACCTAATACATTCTCCACTATACTTTAGAAAACAACTCGCATAATAGGAAGTATGTCTCTTTCGGAAGGGTCCATTAACAACAATCAAGGAAATCTTAACCCGTAAAGCTCTAAGAGATTGAAAAGGTCATTCATGGATATGATGAAAAATGAAGGTGATGATAGGATTATGTTTCAGTATGGGTTAAGGACATTTGCGGAAAGTGAAGTGTGGGACTTAATTAAGGAACCATTAAGTCCGAGGTTAAGTGAAGATGAGTACTCCATTTGTTGCGAAAACACCGCACACATGGTCAATGCTCTCAAAGAATCAAGGATTGAGTCTAGGGTGATGCTCTTGTCCATCCATGAAGGAATCATGGAATTGCTAACCACTATCTTCAAGATGAATAGGAAGTTAGAAGATGATAAGGTGAAAGGAAAAGGGAAGATGGTGAAGAAGGAAGACTCCCTAGGGCTTAACCTAGGAATCTAGGTCACTTGTTAAATGTTGTCATCAAGTACTAGTATAGTGCTTTTAGAAGAAGTACTAGGATAGTTCTTGTGAAATAAATGTGTAGTATATTTTGTTCATGTATGCTTGAAATGAAATGGGATCTTTTGGGACTAATATACCGTGCCATACATATACTTGTAGTCAAATATATATGTGAACTAACCCATGTTGTAAGTATCCAAATGGTCACCTAACCCATCTTGGACTTTCACATGTGAGGATTTCTTTGTTGTTGCATGTTGTATGTTTTTATATAGCTAGGCCACCGCAAAGGTGTGCCTCTTGACCCATGGGTCCCCGCCTTGAAATAAGGGGGAGCAACGATCTAGGGGGAGCTATGTTCAAGGGGGAGCACATTCGGGTGCACATACAAGCTAGCTAATTTATCCCACAAGCCCAAGTTCGAAACCTGGCTTGATTGGTAGTCCCGCCTTTTTGATTCGACAAAAGGGGGAGAAAGAAAGCAAGGACGTGAAGACCTATTCAAGTTAAAGACAAAGGCTTCACCAAATTACAAGGCAAGGTCAAGACGAAAGCTACATCAAAGGCGCACTTTGTCTTCGCTACGTTTTGTAATTTTATTTGCTTTCGGTTTTTATTTGTCATCATCAAAAAGGGGGAGATTTTTGAGGCAACATGATCAAGATCTCCTAATGTTTTAATGATGACAAATAAACCATCGAAACACATAAAATAACAAACATTAACCAAAATTCCCCAACATTCGCATCTGCTGCTGACGCGCCACCCATGCGTCAATGCGTGGGTGACGCGCCAGGGTTCTACGAATGTNCTTTGTCTTCGCTACGTTTTGTAATTTTATTTGCTTTCGGTTTTTATTTGTCATCATCAAAAAGGGGGAGATTTTTGAGGCAACATGATCAAGATCTCCTAATGTTTTAATGATGACAAATAAACCATCGAAACACATAAAATAACAAACATTAACCAAAATTCCCCAACATTCGCATCTGCTGCTGACGCGCCACCCATGCGTCAATGCGTGGGTGACGCGCCAGGGTTCTACGAATGTCAGGACGAATTTTGAAAGTCGGCTTTCCCCTTACCCGACAAATGTGGATCTTTCAATACAAGTATGAATATGTTATGTGCTTAATTGAGAACACTCGAAACGAGTTTTGGGATTAGAGAGATCCAACTTTTAAAGCACCCACTTACAGGAAAACGCCAACTCATGATTTCTAACTCTCGCCTCTAGCCAAGGCTTTTCTAAACTTAGGGAGCTTATATATTTCAGGTAACATCATGTGAAAGCATCCATATGCTCATATCCCGTCCTTACATCTTCTCTAATCACGTAACGGGTTTACTCCCTTATTGGTCAAACTAAGTCCAAGGTCTCTTTGCGTGAACGCATCCTTACCCGCATGGGTTATGCTTTACATCAAGGCAAAGAACTTGAATTGTTTGTATCAAGGTGTTAGTTGAGTACGTCGAGTCATGGAAAGTCACGAATTATGAAACTATGGATTCTCGACGTTGTGTTACTTGGACTTATAAGTAACCTATGATTTTCTCAACTTATAATCTTAATTGTCTAAACCTTTTTCTTCTTAATGACAATTAGATTATTTCTTAATCTCCTTCTTAATCTCATTTTACAAAAGTCAACTATAACAAATCCCCCACAATCCTTCCCAAAAATATATTTCCAACAACCTCTTACAGTATTCCTTACACCTCCTTACAAAGTGTACTCTTGTCTCTTCACAAACTCCCACACATATTCCCTTCACTTTACCAACTTCCCATACATCTTTTCTTATACACTCATACATACTCTTCCCTATACAAAAATACACTCTTTTCTACACACACCCTTACATTCAAAATACACACACACTACTCACATACTCTCCCAAATACACACACAAGGCTCCCCATCTTTTCACACTCTTACACTCTTACATATTCCTTACACATACAACTCATACCCTACACATCACATCCTATACAACATATTCTCTACACTCCCAATACCTTTACATACAAAATACACACACTACTCACAACCATTTCACCTTTTAAACATACAAGGCTCCCCATCACATCCAACTCTTACATATTCCTTACACACACACAATCCAACCCTTATATTCCTTACACCCTTTCACATCCTAACCTTTTCACCAACATCCACACTTTCTCTCCAAGAAAGGAATATTCCTTTGGATATTCTCTCTTAACCCAACCATGGTTCTCCTAACCCAACTATGGTTAGTTCTCTACACTTAACCTTGGTTAACTCTTAACCACACCAAGGATGGAACATTCCCTTGGATATACCCTTTAACCTAACCATGGTTTATTCTCTACACACTCTTCTAACCTAACCATGGTTACTTCTTAACCCAACCTCACTCACTCTTCCCTAGTGAGGAATATTCCATGGCATATTCTCTTATCTATTATGCCATGCGAGGAATACCCTTTCTACCCCTACCAAATTACCCTTTCTACTTGATGCGTGGTTTTGTAACCTTACAACAGGTTTTACCTCTCGAGGGATCTCAAGAGGCTTACAACCACACCAGGCAGTGTACCTGACCGATGTAGTATAGGATAGCGGTAAGTACGGGGGATTGATCGTTCTCTCACAGGGAATAGTGTTCATTAGGATAGAAAAGCTATTCTAATAGATCTAAGGGTGGAAGGAAGATTCTTTTTGTATTTTTATATTTTTTTGGAAAGCAATTAAAATCTCGGTTTTTGGAAGAAGGGCGGAATTAGTTGCTAGTCAACTAACCCAAGTTTACTACTTTTGCAAATTAAAATAAAATAAATATCTAAACTATTGTGGTTGTGAAAACAATATGGAGAAAATTGTGTTTACTTAGATTTCATTACTCCCTAACTATCTCTTACCGGTTAATTGATATGTGTGTTTTTTTGGCGCCGCTGTCGGGGAGGTTGTGCGCGTATTCTAAAACGATTTGCAGATTAGTGATCTTTGGATATTCACTCATTGTATATTTACCATTTTTGTTCATATCTTCATATTTTTATATAAAAACAAATCGGATCATAAAATTTTACCATTTCAGATTACTCAAAGATTACTTAGTGTGATCTGCGAGGAAACGATTTGGTTTTTCAAAACGATTTCCAAAATCATTGTAATTAAGTTTTCAACAAACACAAAAAACCCAAAAAGATTTTCTTTCTTATTTTTATAAAATGTTTCTCAAAAATCCTAAAAAAATTCCTCTTATCCCTCTTATCAGTTTGATTCTTTATCCCTTACCCTCTCTAGCCATTTGATTCTTTCTATGTCTCATCCACACCTTCTTGATTGTCAATGGTGTGGTGGTCCTTATAATGGTGGTAATTGCCCCAGTTGTGGCATGGTAGAGTCAGGAAACGGGTCTGTCTATAACCAGAATCCCTATTCCTACCACGACACGACTGAGT
>LBNU01014756.1:27019-52504 GCA_014162995.1 Artemisia annua
TTTGATTCACTCACAAATCCCTGCGAACGATCCCGACTTACCATCATATCTTGCTATAACGGACGAGTACACTTGCTCGTATGTGTTGTTTCTAGATTTGGTAATTCACTTTTATAAATTTAAAACTTGCACTGACAAAACGCACATCAATCTATGATAAATGTTCAACACGTATGTAAAACTATATAAATGACATGTTTTATACCATTTATTAACTTTGCACATACTTATGTCAACTACTTTCTTTTAGTCTACCCTTTGTTTTGTTTTTTAAAATTTTTAGGTGTTCATGAAATGAACATGGACTTTTCAAGTGTTCTGCATACATTTGCTCTTGAAAACTATCTACCAATTGGAGAATACGATACATGCATGTTTATTATTTTAATAGTTACAAACCAATTTATTATCATGTTATTGGCATATTATTTAGGGTTTATAAACAGATAGGTTACTCAACTTTCCAACTTTATTCGCCTAAGTTACAAAACTTTTTTTTTGTTCGAACGGGGTATTGGACTACACGGGGTTGACATTCAGGTTACTGAATATCTCACTTCAATACCAATCTATTGAACTGTATACCATCAATATCAACATTTTGGTTGCTTAACTTACCTAAAAGAATGCATTCAGGTTACTTTGATTACACTGAAAAAATAGAGGTTGAATACTTAACTAAAGTTCAGTAACCCAAGTGAACAAAATGAAAGTTTGTTAACTTAGACGAATAAAGTTGAAAAGTTAGGTAACCTATCTGTCTATAAACCCTATTTTTATTATTCCCTTCAAAAAATAATAGAACCTGTTTACGTTCGTTGTTGTTTGTAAATTTATTAACACACGTAACTACTTGATGAATAATTATTGTTTATAAGCTAGTTATATATAAAATTGGAAAAAAAATTATAATGAACATGAGAAAATGTGGTCGACTTTTTGATTGTTGATTTACAATCTAATATCAGTACATTCAAACCAAATTTGCTTAAAAACATTGATGATCAAATCATGATATTCATCAGAATTTAACGAAAGATAACATGCAAGAAGATCTTCTAAATCCTTTGAAGTCTTTATATTATTTTCCATAATCATCTCCACCATTGACTCTTTGAAATCCCTCCATGGATCAACGGATGTTTTCATCACTACCATACTCTCTGCCAAGCTCCGTGCATTGCTTCTTCGGCCGCTTTTAATCCCGTGAACCCTTACCCTGTTTCCTACCCTTGGGGAAAAAGAGTTTGCTGCTTTCATTTTTCTAACTGGACTACGTGTGTTTGTAGTCCATATACCCGACTCTGCTTCCTTACTTTTTGCTGTTTTTGTGATGATTGGCGGGAGGTCAACTTTATCGTAAGAGTTGTTGTAATATGATTCAGTGGAAACGAATGTGGGTGTCACCTGGCTATTGCATCGTCCGGTATGAGTGGCTTCTCTTTTTTTCTTGTGTGTTGCTTGTATTTTTTTCCTAGATGATTTTCTAGGAGGTTCGGGGGAGGAGGGCTTAGATGGTGCTCGTGAGTCTTGATCACGGGGTAGAGTTAGATCTCTAGTGAAGTAGTAGGACTTCCTCTCGTCAGCGACACCATCATGAGGTGAAATAGGATTTAGTTGAGATAACGATGAGGATGATGACGACGATGAGGTTGTAACAGGTTGCGTTTTGGTCATTTTATTTTTAGTTTTGTTATTTGTGCTAGTGTCTTTATGCTTATAAAACCAAGAATTTGGTACCATACTCGCGATTTTGAACTTATAATTACCCATCGCGGAGCCGGTGAAAATGGAATGGTGTACCTTATCAAACGAAGAACGGAACGGAAGGGTTGAAACATGAAATGGCTAGGACTTAATTGTTTGTGAAATTTTGGTGTAAGAATAAAATAGTTGTAGGAGTGAATGAGATAAATACAAGTTATGGAGACATGTGGGGACCAACGAGGTACGAAAGTCACACAAGAAAACAAAAACCAATAGGGCCTACGGTTGCTGTGAAAGATGCTTTATTGCTAACGCTAAATTGTCACTGATTGTCATTGGTGCACACGGACACACGTTTGGGCTATGTGGACACGTAAATCTGGTATACGACAAGCATCAAATATTGCTCTATAAAATAGTACGCTTTCCGTTTTAAAATTATTGCGAGAGTTGCACAGTTTAATAGTAGGATTATTATAATTTACAAAGGAGACTTATTTTGCATATCAAATTTTTTTTACATACCAAATAAATAATGAGTCACTTTATTTTGCATACTCTTATTTTAGTTCTTACGAATGAACAAATCTCGAACCATTCATCTAGTTTGATTAATTGTCGGGGATTAACCTAATATAAAATATCGAAACCAAAGTTCATATTTTTTTTCTTTTTTTTTTCTTTATCTTTTTGTCTTTCTTCTTATTCATTTTTTTTTGTCTTTTCTTCTATTTCACTTTTTTATTTCTTTTTTTATAATTCACTTTTCTTTCATTTTTTTCCCTATTTCATATGTTTTTACCCGTTTTCATACATTTTCACCCGTTTTCTTACATTTTCGTCCGTTTTCAGACGTTTTTGTCCGTTTTCAAACGTTTTCGTCTGTTTTCTTATGTTTTCGCCTGCTTTCGTACGTTTTCGTTTGTTTCATACGTTTTCGTCCGTTTCCAAAAGTTTTCGTTCGTTTTCATCCGTTTTCTTTCCTTTTCGTCCATTTTTCATATGTTTTCGTCCGTTTTCAGACAGGTTTTTACGCTTTCATACGTTTTTTTTCCGTTTTCATATATAGTCATCCGTTTTCGTCCATTTTCTTACGTTTTTGTTGGTTTTCATACGTTTTCGTCCACTTTCTTTCGTTTTCGTCCATTTTTCTTACGTTTTTGTCCTTTTTCATTCGTGTTTTTACGCTTTCAAACGTTTTCATACATATTCGTCCGTTATCATTCGTTTTTAAATGTGTTTGGCCGTTTTTAGACGTTTTCAAATGTTTCTGAATATCATAAGTGATATCTGAATTTCACAAGTGAGATTCTGAATTTCACAAGTGATATTCTGAATTTGACAAGTGATTTTCTGAATATCACATGTGATATTCTGTGTTTTTCTGAATATCACAAGTGATATTCTGTGATATTCAGAATATCACAAGTGATATTTTAAGTACCACAAATGATATTTTGATTATCATAAGTGATATTCTGAATATCACAAGTGATTTTCTGAATATCAACAAGTGATTTTCAACTAATGTGTTGTAATATGAAAATCACAAGTGATAGATATTCAGAAAATCACAATATTCAGAATATCACCAGTGATATTCAAAAAATCACAAGTGATATTCTGAATATCAAATTTGATATTCAAAAACGTAAGAAAACGGACGAAAACGTAAGAAAAAAGACGAATACGTATGAAAACGAACGAAAATATAAGAAAATCACAAGTGATATTCAGAAAATCACAAGTGATATTCTGAATATCGCCTGTAATATTCAGAAACGTAAGAAAACAGATGAAAACATATGAAAATAACGAATACGTATGAAAACAGATAAAAACGTATGAAAGAGTAAAAACACGTATGAAAACGGACAAAAACATATGAAAGATGGACGAAAACAAAAGAAAACGGACGAAAACATATGAAAATGAATGAAAACTCAAGAAATCGGACGAAAACGTATGAAAATGGACAAAAAAGGGAGAAAATGTAAGAAAACGGATAAAAATGTAAGAAAATGGACGAAAACGTAAGAAAACATACGAAAATGTATGAAAGCGTAAAAACACGTCTAAAAATGGGCGAAAACATATGAAAAATGGATGAAAACGAACGGAAACGGACGAAACCGTATTAAACAAAAGAAAACAGACGAAAACGTATGAAAACGGACGTAGACGGGCAAAAACGGACGAAAACGTATGAAAACGGACGAAAACTTATAAAAACGGACGAAAACGTATGAAAGCAGACGAAAACGACTAAAAACGGATGAAAACGTAAAAAAAGGACGAAAACATACGGAAACGGAAAAAACGTATGAAAACGGACAAAAACGTCTGAAAACGGACGAAAACGTATATAAACGTATGAAAACGGACAAAAACGTATGAAAATGGACGAAAACGTATAAAAACAAACGAAAACGTTTGAAAACGGATGAAAACGCATAAAAACGAATGAAAACATTTGAAAAGAAGCGAAAACGTATGAAAACAGACGAAAACGTATGAAAGCAATAAAAAAAAGAAAAAAAAACACCGTGGATTACAAAAAAATCGTGAAAAAAAAATGTGAATTAGAAAAAAAGGACAAAATAAATAAATAAATAAAAGAATAATAAGAAAGACAAAAAGTCAAAGAAAAAGGAAAAAAAATGACATGGACTTAAGTTTCTACATTTGATCTTAGGTTAATCCCACTATTAGTTCAAATTAGATGGATGGTGGGGATTCGTCCCTTGGTAAGCACCAAAATAAGTGTAAGTATTTGAACTGTTCTCTCCATACCATACATATTTTAAAAAAAAAATCAATTGTTGAGATTAAAATTATTTTAATATTCCACCTATTTTTTATAATTTAAATATCTCATGAGTCGTTAGTTGTTAGACAAAACAAATTATACTGTTACAACCAGCATTTAATTATCTTTCTATACACAGGCACTTTGATATACTTTCAATAATTATTTTTTCTTTTCACTGTTTTCATGTTTTTTTTTCATTTTTTTTATCTTTTTTCTTCGTTGTTGAAACTTGCATGCGAAATCACGTGTGATTAAACACTAATTTAAATATTATAATTAAATCACATGTGATATTAGTATTAAATCACATATGATATGTAATAAAATCGTATGTGATTTAACACCAATATCACATATGATACGTTTTTTTTTTTTTTTTTTTTTTTTTTTTTTTTTTATTCCATTTTTTTTATAAATTAATTTTTTTTTTTTTTTAACCTATTTTTTTTTTTTTTTTTTTTTTTTTTTTTTTTTTTTTTTTTTTTTTTATATATATCTTTTTTTATCTTTTTTCTTCAATGAAAATGTCAAAAACGGAGAAAAGAAAGATTTTTTTTTTTCTTTTTTTCGAAAGTATATCAAAATGCCCATCTATATAAAGATAAATAAATGCTCGTCGTTATGGTATATATATTTTTTCGCTTAACAATTAATGGCTTAAGAGATATTAATATTATAAAAAAAATGAAAGTAGGTTTTTCTAAATGTTAGGTTTTAATCTCTGTTGGTATAAATATTACGATATTTAATCTAAACATCCTCTTCATGTTTTGATGATGACAAAGATGTAAGTTACAATACATAACGTAAAGTGCTTAAGTTACTCATGATCACAAATCATCTATGCATTCATACGACAACATCTCTCGACGTCTCAAGTATGCTTCTACAACAAATAAGTTTGCATCCAACGATTAATCACTAAAGGTATGAACAAACAAACTTTATATTGTTCAATGATCAAATGAATTTTTATTTTTACAAACCTTACATTTTCTATAAAATGCGACAAACATTTTTAAAATTATACAAAATGTTTTTTTTATTTATAAGAAATCTTTTATTCAAAATAAATATTTTGAATTCAAATCTTCTACCCAAAAACGGCTAGAATCTTCATAAAAAACCTTCCCCAAGTAAAGACAAAAAGAGGAGCGTCAGAGGAAAGGGCGGTCGCCTTAAATATATGGGCGGTCCCCTTAAAGTTTAAAGGGACTGGCCAACTTTAAGGGGACCGGCACGCTCCTCAGTCTGCCTATAAATACTGGACTATTCCCCACATATTTTTCACCTCTTTGCACACAGTTTTTTTTAGATCCAAAACCCTCTTTCAAATCTTTTTCCTTGATCACTTAACTTAATTTAAGTTTGCTTAAAATGTGATCCAATCACCCATCCATTTTAGTGTAAGAGAAGAACTTCTGTTATCGTCAAGATACGAAGTTATGTAATGCATTCGTGACATGTTTTTACATTCATAATGTATAGATCCAGTCTATGTATTTCAAACATGTGTAATAGTTAGATCATGGTGATCTTTGTAAGTAGTGTAGGATTGGTGTGTACACTTAGTTGTGAAGAACTAGTAGTGTGAAGAAGTCGTGTAGTTGTGAAGAAGTAGTGGTGTGAAGAAGTGGTGTAGTTGTGAAGAAGTAGTGATGTGAAGAAGTCGTGTAGTTGTGAAGAAGTAGTGGAGTGAAGAAGTCATGTAGTTGTGAAGAAGTAGTGGTGTGAAGAAGTAGTGTAGTGATTAAAGTCGTGAGATTGGTTCTAGCTAGGATTAGGACTCGACATATTGCTTAGTGTCGTAAATTGGTGTAAGCAAAGGTGTGTACGGTTTCTCCGCCCAAAGGGAGCTTGTTGAGTAGTGTTGTGAACTGTCAAGTTGGGCACTCGTGAGTGGAGTAGAGCGAAGAGGTGCTTCATGACCGAACCACTATAAATCATCATATCCGGTTAGCATTTCCTTTCTCTTATCTCTTTTCATTTATTCTCGCATTTATCACTTTATATTTATCGGTGCATATGTGTGTTAGTTGTTGCTTATATTATTTTGATGTTGATTGCGTTATGGATAGATGTTAATATTGTGATTGTGTGTATAATTATATGATATGATCTAATGGATTTAGAAGTATTATTCACACTTCTCATGTTGAGTTTAACTTAATTGATAATTTGATACAAAACGTTTTAAGATTTTAAAAGAAAAACGTATTCACCCCCTCTACGATTTCCATAATTTCATCAATTGGATCAAATGGAGATTGAGGGTAGAGATTGGTCCCTTGATATCCAAATAAAGTTTGGTATGTAAGTGATCTTAAATCTAATTCTTAACCACTAAAATAAAATATTCATCTACTAAATTCTTTTTTTTAAATTAAAATGAAAGGTGAACAATTATTTTGATAAACTATAAAAAAGAAATATGGAATTTAATTTTTAGACGGATGGGTAATAAAAAGCTGAGTCATACTCAAACAAGAAAACTTAAAATGTGAAAGATTGAAGTAAGTAAATGATGCGATAATTGTAACCCTCGCAAAAGGATTTACAATCCTCCAGGCAGTGTACCTGATCGTTGTAGTGTAGTATATGTAAATCCAGGGGATTGATCATTCTCTAGGGGAATGGTCGTTAGGTTGAAGTGTATGTCGAATTAAGTCTAAAGGTGTGGGATGATTCTTTTTATGTTTTTATGTTTTTTAGAAAGCAAATTAAATCTCGGTTTTGAAGGGAAGGGCGGAAGTAGTTGCTATCCAACTAACCAAAAAGCTACTTTTATAATTAAAATTAAAATGACAAGAAAATAAATGTGGTGAACTTCTTATGGTGAGACAAACGTGTTTACTTAGATGTCACTACTCCCTAGTTATCTTTTATTGAATTGTTAAATTGTCACATCGTTTGTTTTAGTTGAAGCGTTGTATTCCTTAATACCAGTCGTAGGGGTGTTGATGCAGGTTTTACTGACCAGGTCTTAAATTTATAATAGTCTCGATTACCTAAGGTCTACCCTAATGCACTAACTGATGACATCAAATAACAACATATTATTAGCATCATTTATCCTATGTTTATTACTTGTTTTGTATTATTTTATATGAGAATTGATACTTAATCGCTTACTTTTGTAATTCTCAGTTATAAACAAGCAATTGGTGAAAGTTAGCTAATTTGGACGTAAACTGGAGCAAAATGGATAAATTTGGAAAAGTCTACTGAACTGACGAAGAATACGCCGTATCATACTTGATAGATGCGCCGTATAACAAGACTTAGACGAATAGGAAGACCACTGCCTGACTTTGAAGCATACGCCGTATGGATTTATACCATGCGCCGTATATAAAACCTTGTTCAACGAAGAAAACCCAACTTGTTCTACTCCAGATACGCCGTATGACATCAATAACATACGCCGTATCTACCTTGAAGACTTCACCAGATTTCCAAGATAAGAAGACAAGATGCGTCGTATGAAGATTTGTGATGCGATGTATCACTATGGCAGTGAACGAATATTCTGAAATATAATAATCTTGGACCCCACGCAAAGTTACCTTGATACACCGCATCGGACCAATCCGATACGCCGTCTACAATCCTTAGCCGAGAAATCAAGTGAAGAATGGAAGCTCAATGAGGAAGTCAAGATTACATGATGATACTCGGAGATGCTTTCGTATTTGGCCGTAAAATCTTCATCCGGACTCCGTTTTAGTTGATTCAAGTGGCCACGGAAAGAGAAAAAGGATATCTATATGTTTCTGAAGGAGATGTGGTGCATAGGGTTTGTAAATGCGCTGTATTAGGGTCGGAACAGCTGCAGACTATTTTTAGTAAACCTTGGAGGCTACTCTTGCTTAATCCTATAAATACCAAAGCCATAGAACGACTTTGGTATCACTTTTATCAGTTGGGGACACCCCAAAAACGTCCCTAACACTTTCTCCTTCCATCCTTGAAGATCGATGAAGAACATCTCAAGATTTAACGTTGTGTATCATTCGGTTAGCATAATAGTTTTGTCCATGATTTATTGTGTTTACTTTCAATGTACACTCTATCTTTTGTTGAGATTATGGGCTAACACCCTTAGGTGTTAGCCATGTTTATGAAGTTTTATTAGTTTAGATGATCGTGTCAATTTGTTTTCTTTGTTATTGGATTGAGTGCTTGTTGATAAAAACTCGTTTATTACTTATAACTAGTAGAAGTCAATATAACTAGGTTATGATCCTTATAATTAACTTTAATTGATGTGACTTAACTTCCTGCAATTGTGGTTGCTTTGGTTGAGTTATATGCGTGTTAACCCGAATCACTATTAGGAATCATTGTTTGGCATAAACGGAACGTGTCTACAACCTAATAGGACTAGTAGCATGTAATACCGAACTAGGCTAGATGGTTTAAAGAAATGAGTTAGTATTGATGCTAGAAGAGTCACTATGATCTTTCGTCATATCCGCCTCGAGGGTTATTTACTTAATTTTGACAGAATTTCGTAATTGATATGCCGATTAACAATTGAATGAATTGAAACAAGTAGACATAAGCATATATAATTAATAGATGGATTAGGCTTGGCAAACCCGTTCTTCCTATCTATCTTCATCTTTCTTTACTTTGCTTGTCTTTAGTTTAATATTTATTTTCTTGTCCTTAGTTTAATTAAAACACATAAAACTCGTGCTAGTCTCTTAGGCTAAACCCCCTTAATCTTTAATTGCTTTTAGGTTAGGATAGTTTAGTTTTGTTTAGATTAGTATTAATACCTTTAGATCACTTTAGCTTCACTCCTAGTGAACGACCCTTGCTTACCTAGAAACTATCTACATTGATCGGGTACACTGCTCGTTAGTGGTTAGAGTCTATAGGTTAATTCGGCAAAATATAAATTTAAAACTTGGTAAAATTTTATAGACCTAAAATAACACATCACTAACGGACAGTGTATCCGGTCGCGTGTAGACTATTAAATGGTAATACCAAGGTCGTCCCAAGAGCTATGTGTAGTGGATCCTATTTAAGTCTAATGTCACATTTTAAACTGGTTTTAAGTTTGAAAAGATTAATTAAACTAATAAGACAGAAATAAAACAAAAACTGAAAGTAAATAAGATTGTAAGCAATAGGGAGAAAGTGTACTAGCCTAGTTAGTCATCCTATATTGCCATGACTATGTTCTCTATCAAACTATTCGAATGCAACAAGTGGGGCGGACATATATCACTAGGCTCCTTTGGTCGATTTCCCTAGCCTATCTCCCTAGAATCCTGTCGGTAACCAAAGGCGCTGCCTCTGTAAGTAAGCCGACGTACGGTATACTAGTTTGAGTCATTAAGTGACACTACATGCTAGACTTATCTTTGTATTGCCCGACCTCTCGGATCTAATACCATAAATCTAACTACTTAAGTTTATCCAACCCGGAAGGTGGTCCTTTGGTCGATTTGCACACAAGGTCAATGACTAGCACTTACGGTCTGCTTTCCCATTTCCCTCGCAACCTAACTACGCTAGGCTCCTTTGGTCGATTCGCCTAGCGTACCAAGTACAACCGGTTCTTCAAAACTACCGCAACTAGAGGATCTAACGATAAACTAAGAATGCACACACTAGAAGCATTTATGAATAGTATGAAAACATAATCACAACAATATAGAAATCATAACTAGGCTAGCACCAAAGGTGCTTAGCCGATCATGTTTTAAAAAACACCCAATTCAATGTTTAACATAGTGAATGAAGACATGAATTCGGAAATGTAAATTAAAACAATGAAAACTAAAACTTATGGTTTTATAGGTGTGATCTCTCCCTTGGAATTGCTCCGTATGCTGCTATAAGTGGCCTCCTAAAGACCTCCCTTCGTTCGCAGACTTTTGGTGGTGTATGAGATGTGTCAAATGCAGAAATGAGGGCTGGTATTTATAGGCCCGACATAGCTACGGTATAACCCTATGAACTGGTTACTTCGTAACTAGTGTAACCGTGAATGATCTTATCCAATAGCATTGGCTATGGCGTAGTTGAGAAACATGTTACGCTGTAGCCCCTTAGGGTTTCTTGTTACGTCGTAATATTCAGTGCAGTTACGCCGTAATCCTTGCGATAATCTTGGATCTCGTATTGATCATCTACTACGCCGTAACTTCATAATGTGGTTACAGCATACCCTTCATTATTCGAAATTCTTCTAAGTCTTGAATAGTTATGGCGTAATCTTAAAGATGTAGTTACGCCATAATCCTTGGTCAGCATTGACTTTAGTCTTCATATTTGAATTCCTAACTACAGTGTAATGGAGAGTGTGAGTTATGCCGTAGCTTCCTTCAGCATACTAAAATATGTATCTTTTGCAAGTTCTTTCCAATTTCCGCGTCTCGTTAGCTCCTACGCTCATTTGTGACCTGGAAACGAAATATAAAGAAATCAGAGTATATATCCATATAATCAATACAAATAATGAGCATATTAGGGGGAAATTGACACTTAAATATCAGGACTATTTGATGTATCAAATATCCCCCCACTTGAACTCTACTTACCCTCAAGTAGACCTTATTAGAATCATTTTCAAAAAGATATCTCCCGAGTTACTCGGAAAATATGAGTTTAAAAACTTCCTATGCTAGAATATTTCAAAGCCGAACACCTCACAAAAAGGGGAACAAACACTCATACTCTCTCTAATCTAAGTGTCAATTTTCAGGGTGACCACTCAATGCACAATCATAGAATGTATTCTATCATAGGCTTGGCAGTTACACAAATCTCCACCGCTAGAGTTAAGGTCAAAACAATCATCGAAGGAAATATTGGGTGAACAAACTACAAGGCTTAGGTGTAGTGTCGTTACTATCATACTACGGCGAAGGTGACAAAGAACATCGATACATGACCGGAACACCGGGCAAGAGATCAATGCCTGCTTAAATCCCTCACCTAATTATGATTCACGACTAAAGGGTGGGATAAGACATGGGATGCACATAAATGGTGTAAAATAAAAAGAAGCAAATAGTCTTAGCCTATAACCAAGTCGTCACCGTCCGCCGTTCATCCAAGGTCAAAGCTTCAAAACGCAAGAACTGGATCATACAATAGCAAGTAAATGTATCATTAGTAGACGTCATGATGAGCACACTACTTGGTCTCCGAAAGTTTGTGTAATCACATCACCAACTCAAATCTTCAATTGTGATCAAAGTAGCCATCCTCGATACTAAATCCGATAAGCTCATAAACTTGGTGCTTTACAATGTTGCACCATAAATACAACTATACATACAGAATTTCATTTTTTTTGAAATCATAACTAAATACAAAAAATGATAATATCCCCCCACTTGAGAAGAATTATATATGGAAATTTGGGGGTCTTCAATGATCTTCCAATATTTGTCTTCGACTTAGGCATGATTCCCAAATCTCTTTACTAAGACCTTGAACTAGAGCAAATGGTGACTTCCCAATCATGGACCAAGACTACACGGTAGGCTAGGGTGTATAGGTGTATCGAAACAAAAATGATAAGGGTATGAAAGGAAAGGAAAGGCTCAAAAGGGTGTAACTAGGGGTATCTTGCAATAAAGGTGAGTGCAACAAAAGGGTTAAACACGGGGGTCGAGAAGTCGAGGTGACTAATCGATAAACGCACACATATAGGCTATTTGGGTGATAATCCTAGAATATTGCCTTCTCTAATTGTTCTTTCCAAATGCATCAAGCTAACTCGACACACTACTCGTCTATGGTCTTGAAATGATGTAAAGGCCAAGTTCTAAAGTTTACAAACTACCGGCACACTCAATATTTTGTGGATTAGGGGTAAATCATAGGAAACAGAAAAGGCTAAACCTCACCATAAGAACTAAGGGTTAAATGTGCTCGGCTAAGGTCTATTCTAGTTCTGTTAGGAAAAACATGTCAAAATTTTAAAAATGGTATAATTTTTTGAAATAAACTAGAAAAATAAGGGCAAAATAAGTTCAAGTAATAATTCTACTTTTGTACTAAACGTGAAATAAAGGTGAAGTAAAAGTAGAATTAGAGCGAGAACTTCCCTGAAATTTGCTCCAAAATGAAAGAAGGATCATGTAAAGAATTCGTGCCTTCGTCTGCCTTTATGAGAATAGGATGTGCATGTGTTGTCATTGTAGAATAGGATATTTATTCTTATGAAGTTTTAAATTTATATTTACCCGACTTATCCTATAACACACACTAACGACAAGTGTACCNACTAATGATGTATGAATTCGCAGCTAAACCAAACCGGTTGCTCGAATTTGAATACCCGTAAACTAGGTTTACGATGAAATGTATGACGACCATGAATAGTGTTTTCCCGCCCGGGATGAATAGTGTCATGTGAATAGTAACGCTTCTCGGAATCACTAACGGAGTCCGAAAATGATGAATAGTGAAATGATGAATAGTGACCGGTGAATAGTAAACGATGAATAGTAACCGATGAATAGTAAATAAGAAAGTTCGGGAAAATGACCAGAATTTTACGGGTTGTGACAGAAAGGCTCAAAAGGGTGTAACTAGGGGTATCTTGCAATAAAGGTGAGTGCAACAAAAGGGTTAAACACGGGGGTCGAGAAGTCGAGGTGACTAATCGATAAACGCACACATATAGGCTATTTGGGTGATAATCCTAGAATATTGCCTTCTCTAATTGTTCTTTCCAAATGCATCAAGCTAACTCGACACACTACTCGTCTATGGTCTTGAAATGATGTAAAGGCCAAGTTCTAAAGTTTACAAACTACCGGCACACTCAATATTTTGTGGATTAGGGGTAAATCATAGGAAACAGAAAAGGCTAAACCTCACCATAGGAACTAAGGGTTAAATGTGCTCGGCTAAGGTCTATTCTAGTTCGGTTAGGAAAAACATGTCAAAATTTTAAAAATGGTATAATTTTTTGAAATAAACTAGAAAAATAAGGGCAAAATAAGTTCAAGTAATAATTCTACTTTTGTACTAAACGTGAAATAAAGGTGAAGTAAAAGTAGATTTAGAGCGAGAACTTCCCTGAAATTTGCCCCAAAATGAAAGAAGGATCATGTAAAGAATTCGTGCCTTCGTCTGCCTTTATGAGAATAGGATGTGCATGTGTTGTCATTGTAGAATAGGATATTTATTCTTATGAAGTTTTAAATTTATATTTACCCGACTTATCCTATAACACACACTAACGACAAGTGTACCCGATCAATGTAGCTAGTTAGCAAAAGTAGTGTCGATCACTAAGAGTGGAACGTTAATACCTAGAATGTCTATCGGTATTTTAATTCCTAAGTTAGTTCTAAAAACCTAATCTAACGCAAGGTGGTTCAGCCTGAGAGACTGGCATGATTTGAGTTGATTAACAGTAATTAAACTATGGAGTCGAATAAGCAATAGGCTAACACGTACATAGATAGATAACAGATAAAGATAAGAGGCCTGACGAATGATTAAGTAGCTTGTCACTTGCTTTATTGCTAGTTTTATATGATGAGTGCTAAAATCTATTCTCTCTCGTTGGTATCTTAATTATAGGCGAGTAAACTCTTAATGATTACTTATGTCTATATTATTTAACCTTTTTAAGGGCTTACACTAACTTAATGCTAGTGAAGTAATCGTGGGAGGCGTATGGCAGCGCAAACAAGCCACAACTAGACATAGAGGTTATCAATGCACATATAAATAAACATCAAATAAACTGATAATCGATGGGAAAGCAATATAAAGGGGAGCAGTATGGCTGCCACAAGCCCAACAATCCTAATGGATTATAGTGTACTATTACAATAACACAAAACTACTTAATGAATTAAACACTAGCAGGACCTTCTTACTGCTCTGAGATCTTCGTTTGGGTGGTGTCTTGTATTGCCAAATCGACTGTATTCTTCGCATTAGGGTTTTGTTGCACACTAAATTCGGCTGTACAATGGGGTATTTATAGTTTCTGTTCATGGCGCATCAACTAAGTTGATGCGGCGTATCTAGATAACTTCGCGTAGGGTCCAAGATTATTATATTCTGGAATAGTCGTACACCGTTTTCAGATGCGACATATCATGTATCTTTCTGCGGCGCATGTCCTTCAGTATCTTGGATTATCTTTTGGTGAAGTCTTGAGATTGATACGCCGTATGTTAGAATGTAATGCGGCGTACCTAGAGTAGATAAGTCTGATCTTCTTCGTTGACCGAAGTTTCATATGCGGCACATTCTTCAAAGTCAGACAATGTTCTTCAAATTCATCTAAGTATGATCGTACGGCGCATCTGTCTAGAATGATACTGCGTATCTACCTTCAATTCAGTAGACTTTTCTAACTTGATCCATTTAGCTCTGTTTTACGTCCAAAATAGCTAACTTTCACGAAACGCTTGTTTATAACTGAGAATTACAATAGTAAACGATTAAGTGTCAATTCTCGTATGAAATATTGTAAAACAAGTCAAATACATAGGAAAAATGATGGCAATAAAATGTACTTATTTGATGTCATCAAATATCCCCCCACTTGAACTTTACTTGTCCTCAAGTAAACCTTTAGATTTAACTTATGAAAATGTATCCTAAATAAGGTTTAGGATTTATTTTTATAGGATTATTAGTGAGTGTGTTATGTCAATTTCCAACACTTAATGTACGTTTGGAATTTTGTGTGAACCTGGTTAGCTTTGGTGTTTGTTGTATGTCCAAACGTATGTATAATATTTATATCTTGGGTGTTCTTGATTACTTGGAAGGTGATTAATCGAATTGTGTATTTTGTTTCATGCCTTGTGTGTAGTATATGCAAGATAAGGATTTAAAGTGAATGTGACTTAGGGTGTGTGGGTAATATAATTTTTTGTGAGAATGGATTTGTAAATGGGCTTAAATTAGTGTTAAGCCCAAATGTAAATAATTAAGGGTCCTTTTGGTATTCATGGGTTTAATAATTGGGCTTGTGTGTTTTTAAGGCCCATTTGTAATATTGTGGATCCGAATTGATATTTTAAGCCCATTAAGAGAAAATGGTTACCAGGGGGGGTGTGAGTGGGTTAGGATGTTTTGGTGATTAATACATTACTAGGATTTGATTTGTGTGTGTGTTAGAATATCGTGGTACGCGTATGAGCTCGTTCCAAGAAGATGTGAATCACATAACATATATTGATTCATTGTTTCACAGTGTAAACAAAAGTTTAAATTCTTGCCTAAAAATGGGTGTATGAATAGTAATACTTGATTAATCCTTGATTAATGTTTATTAATAACTGGGGATTTTTACAGGGTTCTATACATACAAACAACTCCTCTTGCTTCCATGCCACCTTCAGCTCCACCATCTTCTCCACCTTCAAACTAGACAGCTCCACATGTTTAGTTAAAAATAATCAAGAAAAATTATCTTTTGGGCCAAGCATGTCTAGGAAGTCAGGATTTTCTAGAAATAGCTTGTAGGATTATGTGATGTATGATGATTATGTGATGTATGAACCTATGATGATTATGTGATGAATTTCTTAATTATGTACGCTTTATTATGAATGAATGCATTAAGGTTTAAATCATGCTACTATGTTGTGATATTTAGAATGGTTGACTTTAAAAATGGACCAAATTAACCAACCTTAAAAATGGGAAAATACTAAAATTACAACACAATCTGTCATCTAAGACGCCCACTTATCTGCCATCTAAGACGCCCACTTAAAAATGGGAAAATACTAAAATCACAACACAATCTGTCATATAAGATGCCCACAACACAATCACAACACTTATCTTTAAAGGACCATCCGTGCATTTACCGGACCGTCCCCAGTAAGGTTCATTAATCTGATTTCTCTTCTCTTCCTTATCAGCTTCATGCTTTATCTACTTGATTTCACCCTTCTATTATGACCTTCTATCTATCTTGTTTCTCATCTCAACCCCTCTAAATTCTTCTATATATATGTGTATGTGCTTTGTACTCTAACTTGTTTTTCTAGCACGACACCATAGCTCGATTCCCCGGTGCCCTCATCTAAGGGGAGCACTAAGCTAGGGGGAGCATTAGTTCCGTCGATTTCTTTCCTCTCTACACATTGACGAAGCCTTTTTGATTCTACAAAAAGGGGGAAAAGTAAACGAAAACCCATTAAAAATTTATAAACACATAATTTTACCTAAAATGAGTTTATATTCTGTAATCATCAAAAAAGGGGAGATTGTTAATACAAATAATGTCAAAAACGTTATTTGCATTATTCGGTCTTTAATCGAGGAAACTCGTTTCTACTACGTATTTACTACAACGTCACTTCAGGTATGAACAAACTCTATACCGATATTAGTAGAGTGATCAAAGAATTTATTTCTACAAAACCTCACATTTTTATGTGTGATAAAACATTTTCACAAAAGTATTTTTGTGTTTTTAAATAAATGTTTTATTAAGAAAATGAATTCAAAATTCAAATAATGTAACAGCCATATTTCCCGCCCAAAACAGTAAAGTTTTTCACAAGATAAACTTTCACCAAGTCAGGACAAAAAGAGCAGCGTCTGTCGGGACAGTCCCTTAAATGGACTGACGGTCCCTTATTGATAAAGGACCGTCACATATTTAAGAGGACCGCCCATGCTCCTCTTGACGCATATAAATACGGAACTGTTCCATTCTGTAAACTAAGCCTCTTAGCACAAAAACTTTCTATTCTTTCTTTCTTTCATCTTTGATTACTATAAAATGTCAATATGTGTTTATAAGTGATTCTCTCATCCTCTACATCAAAGTGCAAGAGAAGAACACTCAAAGTCGTCAAGAATCGAAGTGTTAGTTGAGTCCACACACAAGCATTAAAAGTATTAAGATTCTCTTCTTCTTCTAATTCTCTCATTTGTAAATATTGTAATGTTGTATATCCGACTTGTGTGTGAGTCATGACTAGTTGTGTTAGGGTGAACTTGGACAAAGGTGTAAGTCCAAGAAGTGTTGTATCTAGATTAGGACTTGTAATAGTCGTGTGTTGTTGTGTGAAGGCAAGCTAGGACTTAGTGGAGTTCTAGTGTGAAGATTAGGACTTAGTGAAGTCCGTGTATGAAGGCTTGAATCGGGTGAAGATTCAAGTGAACGGGAGTGCTTGTTCATATGAAGACTTGGATCATGTGTCGATCTACGTGGGACAAGAGTGCTTGTTCGTGTTGCCACGTGGGCTTTGGTGTAGATTGGTTCTAGCTAGGATTAGAACTTGACATTCCGCTTAGTGTCGTTAAACTTGATGTAAGCTTGTGTACGGATTGCTCCGCCTGAAGGAGTGTGTTGACATAGTGATTGAAAACTCTCGAGTGTGGTACCCGGGGAGTGGAGTAGGACGAATAGTGAGGTTCGTGCCGAACCACTATAAATTTCGGCATCTCCTTGGTTGTGTTCTTTCCTTTATTCTTTACTTTACTTACTTTACACATTCACATCTAGTCAATTTGATATCACATAACTAGTAAATACAACAACTTTATAAAAGGAACATAAACGGACCTAAAAGAGGTGAAACATTTTAAAGCGTAATTACAAAAGGTGAAACTATTCAACCCCCCTAGTTTCTACAACTTTTATTAATCAACTCAATCGTGCTAGTCTCTCAGGCTGAAAACCCCCTTGCGTTAGATTAGGTTTTTAGAACTAACTTAGGAATTAAAATACTGATAGACCTTCTAGGTGTTAACGTTCCACTCTTAGTGTTCGACACTCTACTTACCAACTGGTTACATTAATCAGGTACACTGCTGGTTAGTATGTGTTATAGGTTAAGTTGGCTAAATATAAATTTAAAACTTGATAATTATAATCTATACCTACAACGATATACGCACGCATCAAGTTTTTGGCGCCGCTGCCGGGGAGTGAATTGTTTAAGACTTGAATATCTGTTAGTATTTTAATTAGGTTTTTCACTTTATTAGTTTTCGATTTTTAGTTTTTATTTGCTAACTTTGTTGTGTATTAGTTTAATTGCATTTATTGTATTTTTCTACATATTATGTGTTTTCTTGTTTGCTTGTTTTCTGTATTTTTGTGTGTTTTTCGTTTTTACTGTTTTTTCTGCATTATTACTGTATGTTGTAATTTGCTGATCTAAACGATACGGCGCATCTATTTTTATAGGTACGGCGTATTGCTTTTATATTTTACATATAGCGCATTTTATTTAATAATTCGAGTACGGCGTATCTATCCCTATATACGGCGTATTCTGTTTTTAATAAAAAAAATTTCAAAACCCTAAACGCCATACGGCGCATGAGTTTTTCTCATACGGCATATTTTTATTAATTATTAAAAACAGTTTCGAATTCTTTAAATAAGTAGAAGCGACACATCGATTTTCATCGATACGGTGCATTAATATCAAAAAGCTTGTATTTGAAACATAATGAACATACGGCGTATTAGCTTCTGCTCATACGACGTATTTATTTTTATAATTATAAGCGATTTGAATATTAAAAACATACGGCATATTGATTTCCATCAATACGGTGGATCACTTTTCTAAAATAAAAGTCTGAGAAATTTTTAACGAGTTAAACATACGACGTATCCAAGTTATCGGATACAATGCATCGTCTGCGGATATCAACAACTTTTATTTTTCGTATTCCATTTTCATTATTAGTTTTCTGTTATTTTACTTTATCAAACCTATCCTACTGATGCTTTTATGATGATTTCAGGAATTGCATGATCAGGAGTTCTACTGATGCTCATAAGTATGCTTCACCATCAAAACAATCCCTGAAACCAAAGGCTAAGCCTTTCAAACCATGCACACACTGTGGATTCAATGACCATCACCCTGTTGATTGTCTCATGTATCCATGTTGTGACATTTGTGGTGACCCTTCCCATGATACATCAGGACATGACAAAGTCATTAAGGCTAGAATAGGACTGACAACAAATGTCTCTCAGTCATCTGAATCCTCCTCAAGCATCAAATGCAATGTATGTGGAAGCACTTTTCACTCCTCCACTGATCATGAGTCCATTAGAAAGTTCAAAAAGTCCTTGAAACCCAAGCCCACCAAGATGTGGGTCAATAGAAAAAACTAACCTAGTTTACTATTTGTGCAGAAACACGCCAGGGAGCCTGTGTGGCATCTCGATAGTGGATGCTCAAGAAGCATGACTGGGGTGAAGCAATATCTGCACAAATACATAGAGGAGCCAGGACGCAAGGTAGTATTTGGTGATAACTCATCAGCTCCCACTGAAGGTTATGGTTCAGTAAACTGCAATGGTATAGTTTTTACAAGGATAGCTTATGTAAATGGACTCAAATACAATCTCATCAGTGTTAGCCAACTATGTGATGCAAAATACATAGTTCAGTTTGATGATAAGAGAGGAACCATCTTCAATGCCAACAAGGAAGTTGTGTTGATTGCTCCAAGAAGAGATGATGTTTATGTCCTAGACATGTCAATACTCACTCAGAATGGGACTTGCCTCTTTACAAAGGCAAGTGAAGCAATCAACTGGCTATGGCATAAAAGACTCTAATCTCAATTTCAAACACATCAACAATCTTGCCAAACAGAACAAAGTTCTTGGCCTGCCCTCACTGGTGTTTTCAAAAGACAAACCTTGTTCAGCATGTGAAAAGGGAAAACACCATAGGGCCTCCTTCAAAACCAAACAAAATCCCTCAATCAAAAGCTGTTTGCACCTCCTTCACATGGATCTATTTGGACCTGTCAGTCCAATGTCTATCCACTATGAGAAATATACTCTAGTCATAGTGGATTAATACTCAAGATACACTTGGGTGTACTTCTTGACCAAAAAGATTCAGGCAGCTGAAACCATCATGTCCTTTGTCAGGAACATTGANCAAAAGCTGCCTGCACCTTCTTCACATGGACCTATTTGGACCTGTCAGTCCAATGTCCATCCACCATGAGAAATATACTCTAGTCACAGTGGATGAATACTCAAGATACACTTGGGTGTACTTCCTGACCAAAAAGAGTCAGGCAGCTGAAACAATCATGTCCTTTGTCAGGAACATTGAAAACCAAAATGACATTAAGGTCAAATAAATCAGGACTGATAATGGGACTAAATTCAGAAATCAGGACCTTGAGTGCTTTTGTGATGAGAAAGGAATCTCTCAGAACTTCTCTTCTCCCTACACTCCTGAACAAAATGGAGTGGCTGAAAGGAAGAATAGAACACTCATTGAGGCAGCTAGAACAATGTTGAATGGCTCAGTCCTCTCTAAGCATTTTTGGACTGAAGCAGTTAAAACAGCATGCTACACTCAAAATAGGTCCATCATTGTCAAAAGACACAACAAAACCCCTTATGAAATATTCAAGGGTAGAATCCCTGATATTAGCTACTTTCATGTGTTTGGGTGTCCTGTGTTTATTCATAATCACAAGGATCACTTAGGAAAATTTGATGCCAAAGCTGATGATGGATATTTTCTTGGTTACTCATTGATCTCCAAAGCCTTCAGGGTGTTCAACACAAGGAGACAACAAACTGAGGAAACATATCACATCACNTGATGCCAAGGCTGATGATGGATATTTCTTAGGTTACTCACTGGTCTCCAAAGCCTTCAGGGTGTTTAACACAAGGAGACAACAAACTGAGGAAACCTATCACATCACCTTTGATGAAAGCACTGAGGCTATTCAGTTCTCAAATACCTCAGTGGAAGAAATTGGAATTAATTATTCATCAAGATATCCTCCTGATGAATATCATCTTGAGTCTAGTCCTTCCACTCAATATCAAGCTGATGCTAACTTCTCATACTACATCATTCCTCACAACCTCCCTCAACCAACCATCAGTGAGTTTGTTGAAGCTCAATAAGTTACAAATGAGATAACTCATACTGAACCAGATGTTCAGGAACCTATTGAAAACAACATCCAAATTGAACTCACTGAGGAACCTCAGGCACCTATTCTTGAACCCACTCCACCTACAAATCAGGCATCAACAAGCTCAAACTCCTACCCCAGACCTCAGGAAAGATGGTCTAGGCATCAACACATTGAGCTAGTTAACATCATTGGTGAACCTGTCTTTGAGGGTATGCTCGCTAGAAGAATGGCTGCCAAACTCACTGCAGCCTCAGCCAATGAATGCCTGTATGTAGGCTTCATATCCACCATTGAACCCAAGACTGTAAAAGAAGCCATGAAACATCCAAGTTGGGTTCAGGCCATGCATGATGAACTTGAACAATTTGATAAGAATGATGTCATGACCTTAGTCGAATGCCCTCAGGGGGTTATTGTCATTGGCATGAAGTGGGTATTCAAAAACAAGACCGATGAAAATGGCATTGTTGTTAAGAACAAGGCAAGGCTTGTTACCAAAGGCTATAATCAACAGGAAGGCATTGACTACGAAGAAACGTTTGCCCCTGTTGCTAGAATGGAAGCCATTAGGATTTTCCTTGCCTATGCCACTTACATGAACTTCAAGGTCTACCAAATGGATGTCAAGAGTGCATTCCTGAATGGTAAACTCAAAGAGGAAGTTTATGTTCAACAACCCCCTGGATTTGAAAGCTATGAGTTTCCTAACCACGTCTGCAAGCTTGATAAAGCCCTTTATGGACTGAAGCAAGCTCCCAGGGCATGGTATGAAACTCTCTCAGCCTTCCTGATCCAAAACAAATTTGTCAGAGGAAAGATAGACAACACTCTGTTTATCTACAGGACAAAGGAAGATGTGATTTTGGTCCAAATATATGTGGATGATATCATCTTTTGCTCAACAAGCTATAAACTTTGTAAACAGTTTGAGAAACTGATGACCAAACAATTTGAAATGAGCATGATGGGTGAACTCACATACTTCCTTGGACTTCAAATCAAACAGAATGATAAGGGAATCTCCATCAGTCAAGAGAAGTACATCATGAACACACTGAAAAAGTATGATCTCAGTGACTGTGCTTCAGTCAAAACCCCAATGGTTCCTCCCAACAACCTTGGTCCTGATCTTACTGGAAAGTCAGTGAATCAAACCATGTTCAGAGGAATGAAAGGATCACTGATGTATCTCCTTGCCACAAGGCTTGATATTCAGTTTGTAGTATGCCTATGTGCAAGATATCAATCAGACCCTAAAGAGTCACATCTCACTGCTGTGAAAAGGATCCTGAGATACCTAAAAGGAACTCCAAACCTTGGTTTGTATTATCCTAAGTGCTCAGGATTTGATCTTAAGGGATATACTGACTCAGACTATACAGGCTGCAACATGGATAGAAAGAGTACTTCAGGGTCCTGCAATTTCTTGGAGGAAAACTTGTTTGTTGGTGTACTAAGAAACAACAATCAGTAGCCATGTCTTCAGCTGAGGCTGAGTATGTTGCCGCAGCTGGATGTTGTGCAAATGTACTATGGATGAAAAGTCAGCTCAGTGACTATGGTATCCATTACAAAAGTGTTCCTATCTTTTGTGATAACATAAGTGCAATTGCCATCTCCAACAACCCTGTACTCCATCAAAGAACCAAACACATTGATATTAGATATCATTTCATCAGGGATCATATCATGAATGGAGAGATTGAATTACATTTCATCCCCACTGAGTATCAGCTAGGTGATATTTTCACAAAACCCTTGGATGAACCCACTTTCACAAGACTGAAAGCTGAACTGGGCATGTTGGATATTGATAGTCAGGCCACTGATTAAAATATCCATCCTGATGAAATATCTCTCTAAGGTCCCTGAACAACACCATATCTCAGTGAGCTATTGCTTGTCCTACTCACTGAATCATTCCTCTAACACATAGCGTACTGAATGTAAAGACGTTCAGGGGGCCTCAGGACATTTAAAATGGCATTCAATGTCAAACTAAATGCTCTAAGTACTAGTTAGTAAATGTCCTAGGATTGGTAACTGACATGTATTTAATATGGGAATATATATTTTATCCTTTCTGGCTACCACTCCTTGGGCCCCCACAACTCATTACCAAACCCACTGGGCATTAAATGCCTCTCTCATTTCTTATATATTAAGTGGTGACATCATCTCTGTAAAAGTGCACACTAGCAAAGACGCGCGACCGTTCACCTTGACAGTTGCGAAAAACGAGGATAGTGGAAAGGTGGAATTAAATGCGGATGTCAAAAATTTCAAAATTATTAATTTAAACCAACTTTGACATCCACATATTCCCAAACCCTAAACCTTCCCTATAAATACCCTTCACAAAACTCACATACACAAGCTTTCAAATTTGTCTAAACTCTTGCAAAATTTTCTCTGAATCTGTGTGTTTTTCTTTGTAACCAAAACTTTTTCCGACCAATCTCCGACCAACTTTTAAGAAAAATGGCCTCTTCTAAACTTATCCCATACGCCCCCAATGTGGAATTCCAAATTGAGAGCGTCGACTTGACCAAAAACAATGTGGTTGGAAACTTTGCCTATCCCGAAGCTTTTCCAGTTTACAGGGATGTGGTGAAATATCTTCAAAACTGTTTCCTCACCACTGCCTTCACAAAAACACCCTCAGTCATCTATCACGACTTCTTGAGGGAATTCTGGTGTACTGCCGTGGTTGATAATCCCACTGACACCAAGAAAACTGTTATTAAGTTCAAAGTGAATAATGGGAAGAAAACCCTGACACTGAACTATCAGACCTTCGTCAAAGCCACAGGCCTTGACTTTACCAAAACCTTCGCCCCCCATCCTACTGAGGATGAAGTGAAAGCATAGTTGCTTACCTTGGGGCCATATGACAAATTTCATCCTGAAGTGGCCCATGGAACCCTTTTGGCCAAGGCCCCCATCCTGAAAGCATGGTTCCCTGCCCCATGGAGGATCCTGATGACCTTTGTCATTCAGGTCCTTGGGGGGAACAAATCCTCCACGGAGCAGTTGAATGCTACTCAATCAATGATAGTATTAAGTCTCCTTGAAGGTAGAAAATTTGACATTGGAGAGAAAATTTGACATTGGAGGGAAATCTAGGCAGAGACTTATGTCCTACCCTAGGTTCATTTTCTGTGTGCTTCAGGATCTACTGGGTTCAGCTTATGAGAGGCCTGAGGTTCTGGGATTCGAACCAGAAGTACTCCATAAGGAAAATTACTCTAAGGACCCTACTGAGGCCACACCCATCGCCCTGACAATGTACATGTTGGCGACTATTCAGGGCGCTAACAAAATCTCACCAGTTCCGTCCCCTACCAAGAAGGAAAAGAGAAAGGGACCGGGGTCCAGGAAGGTGGCTCAGTGATGCGTGGTTTTGTGACCTTACAACAGGTTTTACCTCTCGAGGGATCTCAAGAGGCTTACAACCCCACCAGGCAGTGTACCTGACCGATGTAGTATAGGATAGTGGTAAGTACGGGGGATTGATCNCTTACTCGCAAGAGTAGCCTAGCCAAGATGAAACTCGCTAGGACTATATGATTACTCGCAAACATGGACCAAACTCGCAAACATGGACCTATACTCGCAAAACAAAATGAAATACTCGCAAAATCAAAAGGACCTAAACTCGCTAAACCCTAATGTCCAAACTCGTAAAACTAAAAATGATACTCGCTAAATTAGTACTAATACTCGCTAAACCCAAAACTTATACTCGCAAAACATAAGAAATTTAGGCTGGACGATTTTTTAGATGCAAAACAATTAACCTAGACTGCTGATGCAGGCAATTTAAGCGGTGAAGCTTGAACCACGGGTATCGTTGTCCCAACGAGCGGTGAAATTGATCAAGTTACTCAAGTCGTGAGTTATGTGTGATGAATAGGTTTAAAAAGATTTGATTTTAAACCACGGGTATCGTTGGCCCAACGAGCGGTGAAATTGATCAAGTTACTCGAGTCGTGAGTTATGTGTGATGAATAGGTTTAAAAAGATTTGTTTGGTTTTAATTAAACTACAAAACTTAATTGAAA
>LBNU01014760.1:10969-82167 GCA_014162995.1 Artemisia annua
TGACTTCTTGTTGAGTATACTACAAGTACAACTTGCAAGACAATCTCTCATCACTTTTAGGCCTATATTCACATATTACTCTCATCTAACTTCAGGAACTTTGACTTGTGTGTCTCTTAATGCTAGCAAAGGAGTTCACAAGCGTCATGAAAGATAGTTACAAGTTTCAACACAAAGTTGCAAGACTTGTGCTTGGTCATTGTATTAAGCTTAGCCGCTTATGTTTTATACTTCATGTGATTGGCTGGTATCAAGTGATCGCGTTAGTATTTTAGGCCTCAAAATACATAGTGTGTCGGGTTGTTTGTACAACCCTTGTAAAAGGAACTATCGGGAGGTGGTGCCCTAGCCCCCTTGGTAAAGACTCGACATCTAGGCCTTGTGTCGGAAAAAGGAATTTAGGCGACGTTTTAGGGTTTGGCTTTCTACACTCGAACTAGAACTCGCCGTATATCTGCTTTGTACCGGATAAAGTGTAAGCGACGAATGTAAAGGTTTCTCCACGAGGAAGGATTTGTTGATAGTGCTTGAAACTCTCGAGTTGGATACTCGGGGCCGTTGCGACGGGGTAGGGCAAGGACAAGTGAGTCCTTGTTAGTCCGAACCACTGATAAACATATCGCTGCTTGTGTCTGGTTTGATCGTTCTATCTCTTTACTTGCATGTTTTACATATTGTGTTTAGTTTAATATTGTCTTTGAGTTGGTCAAAGTGTTTCAATTCACGTCTTAAAGTAAAACGTCAAGTATATCTTTGATTAAAACGGATAGTTTTCAAAAGATAATTAACGTAAAAAGCGGTAAACTATTCAACCCCCCTTCTAGTTTTCCACATAGTTTTATAACCTTAGTGGAATTTTGACTAATATAAAAATTATATTAATGCCCTAGTGGAATTTGTTTGGTGCATTTGGTTAAAAACTAATAACATGTCTTATTATTTATATAAAGATAAATAAATAAGTATAACTTGAAAGTATATAATCTACGAGTGGGATATAATGCAAATGATGTCGTGATGAAATGTAGACTAACCCTAGTCTATAAAATGTATGATGAATGATAATGTGACTTAACCTACCCGGTTTCGTCAAATGAATATCCGTAAACCCAGTTTACGTGTAATTTTGAATTGAAATTCAATGAATAGGAAAATGTCGGGACTAAGGAAATTGACCTGAAATTGAGAATTGTGACAGAGGCCTTATTTCCAGTTTGGTTCGTTTCTCCCAAATCTTTTGCAGTTAAATGGATCTCAGCATCAAAAGTCCAAGGGAGATAGTTTTTTCCAGAGATGTCAAGAACAGCAAAATCAATATTTGAAAGCTTTGAGTTTGACATTTAAACTATATATAAAAAAACAAGTATATCAGTTAACAAAATATTCTTATATCATTCAAAAATCAATATACGAGCCAAAGATTAGGTCTAATAGATATTTAGGCACATTATTGTGAAAAATTTAATGAGGTCATATTTATGTTCGTAAAAGAACAGTAATACGTACAGTTTGTTTAGACTGATTAATTGACACAATATGTCAAAAACAAGTCATAACACATAGACCATCAATTTATGAATACAGTACATAGATAATACAAACAGTAAGAAGAAAAAAAAAACTAAAGACAATAACAATAAAACTTAGTGATCTGTATAAATCAAATTAGAACTTGAGGTTCATATATATATATATATATATATATATATATATATATATATATATATATATATATAGGGATCAGGTACATTTTTGGCTTTTAGTGCGGATTGTACGGACTATTTAGCCATCTAATTAATTAAGTTTTCATCTTTTCACCTTAAAAATTAATTTTAGCTTACATTTTACTTAAAAAGTTTTAATCTTTTTACATTTTTAGTCGTATCTTACTTAAAAGTTTTAATCTTTTTACATTACTAGTGCTAATTTAGTTTTAAAAATCAAATTTTTAAAATTTTAACGCTTTCTACTTAAAAAAGTTGTCACCTTTATTTACAATCCATCTAAAAATTTCATAAAGTTTCAAACTTTGGTGAGAATTATGGGTGGTATAAAGTATTTTGGGTTAATTATTGAGCTTGGTCGTAGTTTATTCATCATTATCGCTCTTAATTAAATCCGGGTACTTTCTCTTCCTTTACTTTATTATATTCTTAGCTTAATTAGAGTTTTAGTTTAATTATTTAGTGTAGACGAATATGATTATGCTTGTTAGAGTTATTGTTGATTGTGGTTCAGTTAATATGCGTAGCGAGTAGATTTATTAGTGTTTGCTAAGTGATGCTAATTTGTGATTTAAGTGTGGATTAATAAAAAAGTTTATGATTAATGATTAGACAAATTATTTAGATTTGTAATTTTATTGTTTGAAGGGCAAAAGCTGGAAAATAATTAAATTACACATCTAGCAATTATTTTCTTTTAAGAAGATTGTTTGCAATAAAAACCAACGTTGTGAGCAAATAGTTTTTTTAAGGAATATAATTCGTCATCAAACTTTATTCCACACTTAATGGGCTCATTACGTCACTTGGCAAACATATTTCACATATATTATCTAGTTCACTTTTAGGATTATTTAGTCACTTTAATCGCTTAGTTAATTGCTTTAGTAGTTAATCATTTTTAGTTTAGTTGCATTTTAGCTTAAGTTGCCTTGCTTGCTTATTAGTTGCCTTTATTTTATATTTCGTAATTTTAGNTAGATGAACATGAAAGTAAAAAAAATGCAATTCTCTTTATGTAATTACTATAGAACATGAATTGTTCTTGTAAATTACGATAGAGATCAATAACGAACTATAACATATTATTCAAGACAGAATATATAATACCGATTACAATATATTCCGTAGTGTTGCATAAAGCAAAAGTATCCATCCGTAGCATATTGATTATGCCATAATCGACAATTTTATTTGAACTTTGAAGGGTCATGCTAATTTATAAATCACGTAGATTAAATAACATATGCTAACAGTTAAAAAGTATATATATTTTGTTCGTATCCATCTATTAATTTTGTTAGTATCAATGTTGCAATATGTTAATTTATACGAACAGTAAACAACAAGTAGGCCGAAAGAAAAAAAAAAATATTATTATTATTTTTTTTTTCTTTTACCTCTTTTTGCTTAGAGCAAAAATCGTGCTAATAACGTATTGTGAAAGTAATGAACAAGAATAAGAAGAGAGGAATTATTATTGAATGATCCTGGAGGTTACAAATGGATGTATTTATAAGGTTAATAGTCAAAACCCTAACTTGTTCATAAAGAATAGGATGAATAGACATAACCCATAAGCCTATACATAATTTATAATAATTACAAACAAATGAATACATTTGGTAACTTAAATTAGAATGTCGATCAAATTAGATGATAAGATTCGGATTTGGTATTGGTGCATTTTATGGGATACAAGTGCTAGTTAACTCATACCTAGCGATACCCATAAACAACATCTAGGGGCTATGTATCATCACCTTCACAGGAACAACAACATATGAATCTAACCACAACCTTCACGGCCCTTGAGAGCACGTCACCACGAGCATGAATGTTTATGTTAGCTTCCGCCATTTTTCTCTTTTTAACCGGTGTATGACAAATACTAATAAGATATATGTTTTTGATGTATGTAGTTGTATTCAGCTCTCTTCATAGCACATATATATTGCTGAGTTTCTCTTTGTTTATAAGAACATAGATCATGCAGAATTTACTCATACTTTTCAAACATTTTCTTGTTAAATTCTTTCAATTCTCTTTGAAATTTAAGAAGGTTAGTGTGGATTTTCCATCATTGGTTGTGATAGAAGTTACTTCGGCACTTCATAATTATACTTTAAATAATACATTACATATTGTAATATGGGGTGGGATCTATAGAGACCAACCATTTATCAAGGATCAAATGGTTAGATCTCAACCATTCAATCCACTTTCATCCAAAGGCCCTAACTAAATCTCATATTTACATTAGAGGGGGCAATTTGGTCCAATAGAAAAAACACTTTCCCTTTTTCTCCCATTTCCTTAATCAAACCACGATCTCTAACAAACTAGAGTTTGAAAAAAATCTACTCTCCACACACACACACATGAACAATCAACTAAACATCAAATTCATCTATTAAATTCATTATTCATCATCAAACTAGTTTGAATATAATTCACATACAGCAGATTTGTCACCAATTCTGTTCGAAAATCATCAAATCCGATCAAACATCATCAAAATCATTCCAAACCATTCAAATTCGTTTCCAACCTATTCAGTTGCGCACAATCAGAGTTTGAAAATCATCTTAATCATCAAAGCTATGGATAATACTGAAGAAATTGAACAATTTAGGAATGTTGAAAAAGGTCCTGAAATATGAATGTTGATGATGCTAAACAAATTTGGAGTGTTGACAAAGGCATCCGAGGTATGAATGTTGATGATTGAGACGAGTTCGAATTGTAGTTCAATAAGATCTTAAAAGAGTTGGAAGAGATGATGAAAGAACCTGTTATAGGTAAATCATATGTGATTTGCTTAATATTGTTTAGTTTTTCTTATGAAGGTGTTATTATGAAGTATATAGTGAAATCATAAATGATTGTGTTTATATTTAAAATGGGTAAATCTCATGTGATTTGGACATGTTTAGTGTTTAGAATTCAACCTAAAAGTATGAGTTTTTAACCTGCAAGTAAAACAATCACATGTGATTTACACCTGAAAGTATCACAATCACATGTGATTTGTAGTGAAAGATCAGAATCACATGTGATTCTGATTGAATAAATGTAGATTTTTTTTAACTTTTATTAGTTATGTGTCTTAATAAATGTGTCTAAAACAAAAATCTTATATAAAACTACAGATGTTATGACAACACCGAAACCAAGTTTAGTTAGTGAGACACTTGAATAATCACTATAATGGATGAATATTTGGAGCAGCTCATATCAATAAAGAACCAGGTAGACATTGTTGTGCCCAAATCTCCAAGCAAAAAGGATGATACATAGAATAATCGCGGTTTGAAAGCCAAAGATTATTGATGTTAAAAACATGTCAAGAGCTAGAAACAAAGATAGTACAAGGCGGAACATAGGAAGAGAGCAAAAGAGAAAGCACTTACCGCTAGTTTGAAGCCAAAGAGGAAATGCGGGGAATGTGGAGAGAATACTCAACACATACCAATAAGACTTGTCTGCTAAATCAAAAGGCAAAAGCAAAAGCGGTTGTACAAGTGGTTACACAAGCAATGAATAAAACTGATGCAAACTGATGTTTTTTTTTACTTTATTATTTTACTTTTAAAGTTTTCATGCCATTTTATAATTGTCTTGGATTGTTACTTCAATTTACTGAGACAACGAATTGTTACTGTCAGTTAAAACTTTGATATTGGATTATTAGTTGAATAAGAACTATAATTGGATTTTAGTTTAATTGTTTGTTTAAGTATCCTGTTACCAACTGCAGTTTGTTTAGAAAATATACACATGTCAATCACGTTGTGATTTTTAGACCTAATCACATGTGATTCACCTGAATCAACAATGTGATTTCATGCTAATCACTTGTGATTCTCAGAGTAAATCACTCATGATTCATGGAATCAATTGTGATTGTTTTTCAATTACCACGTGACTTTCATAATCACAGATTCATTCGCATAATTAATATTAAAAGTAAGTGTATGAAACAGTTGGAAGTACAAGTTTTGTTTAGAAATTTATAAAGTTTGGCAATATCCAAGAATCACAAGTGAATTTAGCTTGAGAATCACAATTGATTGGCATGAGAATCACAAGTGATTTAACATGTGTACAAACTTATAACATTTTCTAAACAAACTTGTTACCTTCACTGTTTATATCAACTTACTTTTTAATATTAACATGCGAATGATCTGTGATTATGAAATCACGTGTATTTTGAAAAACAATCACAATTGATTCCATGATCATAGTGAATTTACTCTGAGAATCCACAAGTGATTTAGCATGAGAATCACATGTGATTCAGTGAATCACATGTGATTTAGTCTTAAAAATCACAAGTGATTGACAATGATGTTATTTTCTAAACAACTTGCAGTTGTAACAGGATACCTTAAAAACTTAATTAAACTAAAATCCATTAAGTTTATTCAACTAATAATCCACATATCAAAGTTTTTAACTGAAGTAACACATTCGTGTCCATTCGCTTGAAGTACACAGACAATATAAAATGGATGAAACTTAAAAGTAATAATAAATCAAAAAAAAACTCCATTTCGCATCAGTTTATTCATTGCTTGTGTCACCACTTGTACAACGCGCTTTTCTTTTGCTTTTGATTTAGCAGACAAGTCTTAATTGTATGTGTTGAGTATTTCTGCTCACATTCCCGCATTCCTTTTGGCTTCAAACAGCGGTAAGTGCTTTCTCTTTTGCTCTCCTTCCTTATGTTCCGCCTTGTACTACCTTTCTGTTTCTAGCTCTTGTGTTTTTAACCATCAATAATCTTTGGGTTTAACGCGATTATTCTACGGGGGGGTGTATCATGCCTTTTTTGCTTGGACGAATTTGGGCACAACAATGTCTACCTGAGTTCTTTATTGAATTGAGCTGCTCCAAATATTCATCCATGTATAGTATTATTCAAGTGTCTGCTAACTATAAGCTTGGTTTCGGTGTTGTCATAACATCTGTGTTTTATATAAGATTTTGTTTTAGACCATTTATTAAGACACATAACTAAATAAAGTTAAAAAAAATCTACATTTATTTCAATCAGAATCACATTGTACTTCCTGATCTTTCTCACTACAAATCACATGTGATTATGTGATACTTTTCAGGTGTAAATCACCATGTGAGTTGTTTTAACTTGCAGGTTAATAACTCATACTTTTAGGTTAATTCATAAACAGCTAAACCATGTCCAAATCACATGAGATTTACCCCATTTTAAATATAAACAGCAATACATTTTATGATTTTCACTATATACTTCATAATAACCCCTTCTAAGAAAAACTAAACATATTAAGGCAAATCACATATGCATTTTACCTATAGACAGGTTCTTCTCATTCTTGCCAACTCTTTTAAGTGCTTCATTGAACTACAATTCGAACTCCGTTCTCAATCATCACCATTCATACCGCTCGGATGCCTTTGTCAACACTCCAAAATTGTTTACATCATCACATTCATATTTCAGGACCTTTTTAACATTCTAAATTGTTCAATTTCTTCGTATTATCCATAGCTTTGATGATTAGATGATTTCAACCTCTGATTGTGCGCAACTGAATAGGTTGAAAACGAATTTGAATGTTTGGAATGATTTTGATGATGTTTGATCGATTGACTGTTTTAGAACAGAATTGGTGACAAATCTGCTGTATGTGATTAATATTCAAACTAGTTTGATGATGAATAATGATTTTAATGAGATGAATTTGATGTTTAGATTGATTGTTCCATGTGTGTGTTGGAGAGTAGATTTTTTTCAAACTCTAGTTTGGTTAGAGATCCGGGTTTGATTAGGAAATGGGAGAAAAAGGGAAAGTGTTTTTTCTATTGACAAAATTGCCCCCTCTAATGTAAATATGAAGATTTAGTTAGGCCCTTTGGATGAAAGGGATTGAATGGTTGAGATCTACCATTTGATCCTTGATAAATGTTGGTCTCTATAGATCCACCCCATATTACAATTGTAATGGGGTAAAAAAAAATTATTTAAAGTATAATTATGAAGTCCGAAGTAACTTCTATCACAACCAATATGGAAAATCCACAATACCTTCTTAAATTTCAAAGAGAATTGAAAGAATTTAACAAGAAAATGTTTGAAAAGTATGAGTAAATTCTCATGAATCTAAGTGTTCTTTATAAACAAAGAGAACTCAGCAATAATTGTGCTATGAAGAGAGCTGAATAACAAACTACATAGCATCAAAAACATATATCTTATTAGTATTTGTCATACACCGGTTAAAAAGGAAA
Source organism: Artemisia annua (assembly GCA_014162995.1). NCBI lineage: Eukaryota > Viridiplantae > Streptophyta > Magnoliopsida > Asterales > Asteraceae > Artemisia > Artemisia annua. The sequence continues at coordinate 18,973 of LBNU01014760.1, forward strand.
AATGGCGGAAGCTAACATAAACATTCATGCTCGTGGNGATTTGTTTAGAAAGTGTTAACAAGTTTGGTACACATGTAATATCATTTGTGATTCTCATGCCAAATCACTTGTGATTCTCATGCCAAATCACTTGTGATTCTCAGGTTAAATCACTTGTGATTCATTGTATCATATGCTATTGTTTTTCAAATTACACATGATTTCAGAAACAATCACATATGATTCACATATGATATATTAAAAGTAAGTGATATCCTCAAACAGTGAAGTAACAATTTTCTTTAGAAAATGTTATAAATTTTGGTACACAGGTAAATCACTTGTGATTCTCATGCCAAATCACTTGTGATTCTCAAGCTAAATCACCTGTGATTCATTAAATCACATGTGATTCATTGAATCACATATGATTGTTTTTCAAATCACACATGATTTCAAAAACAATCACATGTGATTCACATATTATATATTAAAACCTAGTGAAGTAACTGCACTTAAAACATTCATTTCCCAAAAGTTAGTAATGTAAACAAGTCTATTCCAACATACATTTAAAGATATGAAATAGACATCGGATTTCCATTCAATACATATTAAATATTTACTTGTCCATAACTACACTATTATTTTTCTATACAAGCAAAATCTGAAAGTCACTTGTTCGAAATCCCAACTACTTGTAGTAAAACATAAAACATTTCAACATAAGTAGATAAGTTGTTAGTTACAAATACATACTATTGCCAAGCAATATCCTAAACACGTTCCATCCTGTTAAAATCATAAGCATGTTCCTTCATGTCACTAATAGCATTCTTATTGGTCTTTGTTCCATCAAGACAAGGTCTTTAGACTGCAGCTTCGCCGAAGTCTGTGCCTCTACTTGCAGCTTCACCACCTACTTTTTTGTAAAGAAAACCTTGGGGATGCACATTACTTTCAATTCCATGTTTATCTTTCTCAAACTTTTCATGGGGCATTGCCTTTAGCTCAGGCTCCGCCTGAGGAGGTTTCACATTTGGTAGAGGTGGCTTCACCATATGCTTAGGTTGCGCATTTGGTTTTCTCTTCGCCTTAGGCTGAGGCTGGTTAGACATCTTTGTACAAGAACCCACCTTTGCCTGTGATTATCACAAACACATGTGATTCACATACAAAAAGAAAAGTACCTGTAGGAATATCAGGAGCTCGGGACATCATTAACTCTTGAAGCTTTGTCATTAAAAATGACATGTTTTGACATGGAGTTTAATATCATCATCTACAAAATTATCAAAATCATCTAGAGGATTATATTTTTACTGACCTAAATTATAACAAAAGTATTAATGAATAACAAATCACATGCGATCCTGATATTTCAAAATTAGGCTAAAACCAACTCAACAAAACGTTGATTTACACCTTTTTAAAAATCACATCAAGCCTAATCACTTACTATCACAATAAATCAGTATAAGAGAAAAATCTACATAAAAACATCAATTAACAAAATTATGAATAAAGGCTTGAGAAACTAGGACAACAAGGATAAATATATTATAATTGAACTAAAACATCAACATCAGGTTAAAAATTTACCAGAAAACATTCATCTTCTTCGTCAATTGGTTAACAAGTTGTCGAGATGCGGAATCACGCCTAGATGATAACGTTATTTCACTTTTGATGTCCTTTAATCTGATTGTAATTATGATTAACAAATTTAAATGAAGAAATCAGTGTAAAATTAGAGTTTTGTTAAGTGTTTGTGTATATGTGAGAGTGAGAGATCTGATAAAGAAAAAGAGAGAGAGAAACAAATGTGTGTTTTGTGTTTGTGTGAAAGAATTGTGCTAAGCACGTGAGTTTGCTAAGTGGTGTGAATGACGTTTTAGCCCTTCTGTCAATTTAATATTAATTGTCTTATTTTTTTAATTTAATACTACCCTTTTAATATCAGCCATTAGATGAAGTGGAATGGAAGGTGATGATCTTACCATTTGATCTTTGAAAAAATGTTGATCTCTAGTGAACCAAACTCATTGTAATATTGTGTTACTTGCACGCTTTGCCACACTACTTGCATCACAACCATAGATAGTATCTTATTCATTTTTCTTGAAGTTTCTATGATTGGTAAAGAAAAATGAAGAACATAAAAATTACCGGTTCATTTACTCCTGGTTATACTTTTCTCATGAGTCATGTTTACACATACATGTCAAGGGAATTTCAGCTATGTCCGGTGAGGAATTCTTAGTACTTTTCTGGAAATATATATTTTTTCTTAATATTATAAAAATTTTAAAACAAACTTGTGAGTTGCTATCAGTATCAGCTAATTGTTGAATTTTGAATTCTATCTTTTTTATGTGCAACATTAGTGGCTGAAATTTCTTTAGTGGCATGGTATATAATTAACCAAAAGACACTTTTCTTTTAAGATTTAAGTTCATTTGAGGACCAAACTTTTTTTACATATCAAGAGACTAATCTTCACCCTCCATCTTTATTTGATCTAATGGATGAGATTAACCCCAACAAATTAAAAAACCCACTTTCATCATTTTTTTTCAAATATTAATATCTTTCAAACCGTTAACCGTTAAGCGAAAAAATAATACCGTTACGACGAACATTTAATTATCTTTTTATAGATAGACACTTTGATATATTTTTGACAAAAAAAAAATCACGTTTTTTTTTCGTGGCCGAAAAAATCACATGTGATATTACACTAATATCACATGTGATATTACACTAATATCACATGTGATATTACATATCACATGTGATATATCACATGTGATATTATATATCACATGTGATATGTAATATCACATGTGATTTTTTCGGCCACGAAAAAAAAGGTGAAAAAAACGAATTTTTTTATTGTCGAAAGCATATCAAAGTGCCCGTCTATAGAAAGATAATTAAATGCTCGACACGATGGTGTAATTATTTTCACTTAACGATTAACGGTTTAAGAGATATTTAAATTATAAAAAATTGGTGAAATATTAAAATGTTTTTAATCTCAACCATTGATTTCTTTTTAGATGGATGGTAGGGATGAGTCCACTTGTATGTAAGAAAAGTTTGGTATTTAATATAACTCGCCTATTCTTATAAGTCTTGTAGCTTATTTACGTAATATAATCTATACCTTTACTACATTTAAAAAGAAAATTGTCAAACTTTGATTTTGTTTATATAAACTTTAAAATTGAGTAATGTTGTTTGATTAAAATATCACTATTTTACTTATAAAAGACAATACAATCTATAATTATTTAAATACCTAATTACAATTTAATCTATAAACTTTCTTTACTCTCACTTATATTCATATATACCAAAATATATATATATATATATATATATATATATATATATATATATATATATATATATATATATATATATATATATATATATATATATATATATATATATATATAAAAGAATAAAAATAAAATAAATCAGTAATGTGTTATGCCACTAAATATCCCTCTAATTTTAGTGTATTAATCTTAATAATTTAAAATTGTAAGTTTTTAATTAATATCGTACCAAAATAGCTGACTTATGTTTAAGAAAAAGTTAGCATATGTTGTTGGAATCATACACGATAAAAAAGTTGCTCTCATTTTTAGTTTCACTAAATATTTTTATACGTTCTTTGATGCATTTTGAAAATTGTTCTTTTAGTTGAATTATCATATATTAAACGTAACACGTAGCCAAAATAGCACAACTATAATTATTTGCTGCTATAAAATCCTGTTATTATGCACGAGTTTCGCCTAATTTTAAATACAACGCACGCTATGAAATTTTAAAGAAGAGAAACAATGAATTAGTAGTTCGTTTCTTCTGGTTCCTTTATTTCGGTTTCACGTCGTGTTGTGTATTCACAGGGATAAAAGAAACCCTTTATGTTAGATTAAAAAAATGGTTTGAGAGCATACTTGGGTCGAGGGTACCCTCAACAAAACGAGATTGGGATTTGAGGGCACTGGCCGCCACTATAATACACAATAATGTGCCCATCCTTTGTTTATGGAGTGGAAGCTATTTGTTTGGCTTAATTTACATGTGTCCTAAGGTATCGTTACAAATAGATCCACAAGACAAGCTCAGAGATATTAAGTACAAATGCTAACAAACGCTAACAGAAAACCTACATCATTTAACATATGGACGAAGCTTACTAAGAGCAAGAGGGGGTTGCAGGGACGGATCTATAGTGTAAGTATGGGGGCCGGTGCCCCCCATGGGTAGCCGAAAAGTTGAAATTTTAGTGTAGTTTTTTTTTTTTTTTTTTTTTTTTTTTTTTTTTTTTTTTTTTTTTTTTTTTTTTGAATGTTACACCCACCTAAAACCAACATATCCCCCACCCCCCCCACAAAAGAATGGAATAAATCACGTACCATTACTTTAAAAGTTTGGCAGGNCCACATACTAAAACCCAACATTCAACGCTCTAAAGCCTTATAAATATTTCATCTCTAAGTAAAAATACTCGATTTATCATTACAATCTTATTTTTTTCTTCCGCATTTTGTTGTTATTGTCAAAAAAATAATTTTTTTGCCCCCCACATCCATTTTTCCTGAGTCCGTCACTGGAGGGTTGTGCTCTCCAAATCTAAGACCACTAAGCCTACTTTCTTCCATAATTTTGTACCTAATTATAAGTTTGTTTCTACCCCTCTAATAACACTGTTCAAAATCTGTCCCTGATTTAACATAACTAGACGAGTACCCATGCATAGCAACGGGATTTTATAGCGACACATAGTTTATTGATAAAAAAAGTTTATAGGTTATAAACGAAAAACAATAAAAATTTGAAGATTTGGAAATTTAACATAATGTTTTGAAACCTGGTTCAACTTGGGTGGTTCAACCGGTTGAACCATTCCAGGCAAAAAATGGATCGATTTAAACCGGGTCAACTTGCTAGGTTGGGTCGAAAACGGTTCAAATTAAACTGGTTCAACCCGTCCGTGTTTGAAGTGTCCCGGGTCAACCCGGTTTTTGTTTTAATTGATTGTATTTAATTTGATAGATATGTTTTTAATTGGCCGTACAATGTGAATAAATTATTGTACTTTTAAGTAATGGATAATGTTTTAATAATAATATTAATTATATTCATAATTCCTTTAATAGATTTTCACATTCAACATTTCAACAATTATTAACTTTTCACTTTTGCACTTTGACTCTTTTTTCCCTTTATATGTAGTAAAGATCACTGATCAATTATTTCTTAACATATTGGACTCATCCAAAGCTAGATACTAATGACCTGTTGTACAAGTTTATATTTTTGCATTTTTTTCTAAGTCTAGTTTGCACATGCCCAGTTTGGATTATTATAGATTGATTCGGGGAGAAATTTGGCTCCCATAGAGAAAAGTTTTATGTTCAAATTTTAATTTTTTTTTTCATGGGTATGCTCTTGGTTAATGGTCGTACTATATCCTTATTTGATTTTTTGATTGTTTGCCTTTAATTGCTTTTTCATTGATAAGTTATATAACTAGAGTTATGTACTGGCATTAACAAAGTTTAAACAGATTCTGAGAACTCAAAATTTTCAGATTGACCAAGCTATCCAAACCGTTAAAAACAAAGACAAATCAACGGTAGTACATCGTACCAAGAACCATCACTTTGTCATTTCAATCTCCAAAAAAAACCAACATAGAAGAAACCTAAGGGGAATAAAACATGAATTCCCCATGTAGAAATGAAAGAACGTATACACTATTACCGGATATACGTTATAAACACTATCAACAAATAAATTAACAGACTACTTATAATATAAGAAATCAACAATGGTAATAATGATAAAGTAACAAATAAAAAAGGATAGCACACAAGATTTCTTTATATACGTGCACATCTTGTCATGCCCACCGATGCCAATAACGGCAGGGCTTAGCCATCTTCATCGTCACAAGAGCAGCATGAATATGAATCTAACAATTTCTTTCATGCCTTCAACCAGAATGTCATCACGAGCATGAATGTTTCCAATTGTTTCAAGCCATCTTTCGTCTTTTTTGAATTATAATCTTTTTCTCTAATAAAACAAAACCCCTATTGGGAAATTTTTAGTTCAAAAAAATGGAACCATACCTTATTTAGTAACAATTTTTTAAATTTGATTTTTTTTATTTGGATTTTGGAAAATAATTAACCCAAATTATTTCCTAATTGACTAGAAAAAAAAATTAAAAACGTTTTTACCCTCACATGTATAACGGAAAAAATTCTCAAAATTCGTTTTTGATTAAATTGTGTCACAAAAGTATATGTGTCAAAAGTATCAAAAATAAAACTTACAAAAAGGTGGAGTAATCTACAAAATAGTTAGGGGTTAAAACTGAAATATAGAAAAACAAAACCACCCATCCATTCCTGTCTAGCGACACTTCTAACACATTAACTCAATGTTCAAAGTCGAACCCTAATAAAGTATCGGCCGATTTGAGAACAAATTGTAGAAAATATGCTTGAATTTAATTGTTGTTGGAGTGCTTCCAATGATGATTTATTTATTGAAGAACAAAAACTCTTTCAATGGCCTAAAGGTATGATTTTTAATCCCTATTTTCTTGATTTTGTTTAAAATTGATATAGGGCTTTTTGCTATGTTCTAAAAAGGTTTATGATTGCTGATAATTTTGTTTTTCAATTTGGGGAAAAAATTTAGGGTTTTATTGAAGCTGTAGTTTAATTAATAAAGATGGCAAGGAAGAAGGTTAGAGAGTGAGAGGATTGGTGGTTATTAAATCTGCACAAGTATATACATGTTTGGTTTTGTCTTTAATTCTATGATTTTTAGGGTCGTTGATACACCTTCAGAGGTTCATAAGTTATTTATTTAAGTTTTGGTAGATATATTAACCTTTTTTTAGCTTTGATGTCTAAAACTATCATTATATGTTCACATGGTAGGCTGGTTTCGCCAGGATTGAAGTCGGATCTTTTGATCATGGTCTTAGGTTGTGATTCAGATTATGACTCTTAACTTCTCTATGCAGGTGACATCCTAAACATTACCTGCCTTTACATTTGTATATTACTGTTAGGTGTGGAATCTGCTTTTAAAAAGATTACTTAGGTTATGGACTAAGACAAGTTGACACGAGGGATAAAAGGGAGTATATTAGCTTTCACAGTTAGTAAGTGCCATAGTGAACAAAAGGTCCAACAATCTACATAACCCACAACTAACATGTCAGCCATACTGCAGAGTGTCAATAAAATTCAATGTTACTGTGGATCAGGTCTGTTTTCTTTGGCTGGTGTCGTCAAATTATTGTCTTTTTTCTTGCTTGTGCATGAGGGTACAAGGAAATATCTGTTATACTAGGATAGAGTGACATTAAACAAAAGTTTTCTTTTAGTTTTGAGGGATTTATAAACATGACCAAGTTTAGCTTCAAAGTTTCTGTTATAGGTAGTAACTATAATATGGTCGTATGATAATGAGCTGACTTGGGTTATGCTCAATCTTAAACTGGCCAATAAATAGTTTAAGCTAAAATTGGAACGGGTCAAGTGGGCTAAATGTGTTGGTTTCAGTTTTATGTACTTAAGTGTATAATTTTCAGGTTTCATAATTTTTTGGATGGATTAGAGATCTTTCACAAGTTCAAAATCCACCACCAATAACTTTATATAAGTTCAGTTTTCATGTTTGACCTGTTAGGCATGATAAATTCACGAAATTGACCCATTTTGTAAGTTAACTGTACTCAAAAGCTTTTATTTTTTATTTTTTATGTTTTGCTCTCAATTGAGGCTTGATGCTAATGTAATGCAATTTTTTACTCACGAAAAAGTCAAACTCCCTCTACCATTATCATAATTATATTTAGCAAGCAGAAAAGATTTAAAAAAAAATATAGGTCGTTTTAACTAACAATGCAAACATATGAATTTATATGTCATTTTGTAATTCCTGATCAAGAAAAGTTTGCTAGACCTAAGAACAAAATGGTTTCATTTATCTTTGCTATTTCTTAAATGAAGTAAATGTCTGCAACATATCCGCACACAAATTATATTACGATATAAGATATTCGCTATGTGATAAGCACTTAATAAATTGAGGCTGAATAAATAGATGCATCAAGTACCTAATATGCTTTGCTCTATTTATGCTATAGTACAATTTCTTTACTTAATTGGTGCTTCTAATAAGCTCACATGATCTCTTTGTTCATAGATGGAAGAAGGAGGTCGTTAAGTTGGTGGACTAGAAGCATCAAAAGAGCAAGATTATGATTTCTTTTGACTGTGAAAAGTAAAAAAGCTTATGACAACAAAAAAACATATCAAGCGGTATATGCCAAAATTAAAATATGAAGATAACAATGCCATTGGAGTTCCTTATGCCGCTCAGTTAAACAAGAAGGATGGTAGACATGAAGAGGAAATATATAACCTCAAGTTGAAGGAAATGTGATCACAGAAGGTAATATACAGTCAAACCTGTGGATTTAATAAATAACAATCTCGGTTATAATGCATGGTTATCTTAAATTTATTGATGTGTTCTTTCAGTTTTCCATTTTATCAGCCCTTGCAGGATCCTTTATTGTGCACGTTTAAACCTGGGGGGGGACTAATTATTACAACACCTGGCCAGCAACTAATTCAGGTATCTCTTGAATCTTTACTCTCATTACCAAATATCTTTGTATCACACATCAATTCGAGTCAAATGGGTAGAAATGCTTATTACTCTTATTTCAGTCTGATGTTATAATGGCAATGCAAAGTCCATCTTATCGAGTAATCATATCATAATTTTGCATTGCTTATTTTGATAGCTCAAAGACCATAAAACTATACGCTCATTTTTTTCAATCCTATATAGATTCAAGTGTGATTATGAGCCACGTTGTTATTAATCTAACCAATGAACATATCATGACAGGTACAATTTCTGTGACACAAGCATGGACTTGCACCAGCGCTACAAGAATGTGACCTAAAAGGGTGCGTATCATCTTAGTGCATTTCAACTTGATAGAACTAGATAGCAGAGTAACTTCCTCAACTTTATAATGGGTCAAATGTGAATCAAATAAATTTACCTATAAAGCAATTATTTCAAATGGGGGTCTAACATGGAAAATACTGTAATAATATATTTTGGAAATGGTAACAAAAAATGTTACGGGCGAACGTGCAGGAACGTTAGGACAATGTATTGAATTGGTACTTATGTGTTACATTATGACTTGATGGATTCAAGGGTGTTTGGGATTGTTTTCTTAATAATTATTTATACTTATTAAAGGGTGTTTAGGACCATCTTAATATACGGACTCGGGGGTGTTTGGGACTATCTTTTTAGAATTATTTTGTTATAAAGGGGTGTTTCGCACTGTTTCTAATAGCCGAGTTCATGGGTGTTTGGAACTGTCTTATAGCTGATTTAAGGGGGATTTGGGGCTGCTTTCAATAGCTTAATTAAGGTGTGTTTGGGACTATTTTTAATAGCTAATAAGGGGGTTGTTATTTAACCAGGAAGATGCTTGCTAGAATATAATTTAATTTATCCTGTTGGTACATCCTAAAAAGTGCTCGGTGGATGTGTTTGAGTTTAAAACTTAATGTAGTTTGAAAAAATTATTAATTTCCGTGGCCGTCTTTGGGTAAGTTATTTTGTTGTCCTTGGTTAAAGACAAATCATCAATTATGTTTGCAAAATATGGTTACAAGAAGTACAGCTTTTTTTTGATGTTTTATTCGTCATTGTTGTAGCTACATTGATCGTATATTCTAACTTTAATATGCTCACGGATTATCGACTACTACATGCGATTAAAAAGAAATGATTTTGGAATATATACATTAGCTTTATGATCAATAGATTACAAAAAAAATTTGATCACCAACATCATGTGCATGACCTGTTATATTAAAACAATCATAGACTTATTGTAAGGCTCTTAAATATGTTGATTTTAGTATCTATTCTATTGGCAGCATAACTCCCTCTTATATTAAAACAAATATCATATTTTAGGTATATGATTTATTTAGTTCCTATGCGGGAGGGTCTGAAAGACTTGATTGAGGTGCCTCCTATTGCATGGGTCTTTCTTCTAAACTGAACCAAATGAGGACGAGTGAAATTGTGTGTTTGTGACTTGTGATAGGATCAAATATATATTACTAAAAAGTGTTTGCGGGTCAATCTGTTTCAAATTGTACTAAAGAATGACGACATGTTTGGACCTCTGTTAAAAAAAATGACATCTTCTGACCCAAACCATTTTGACCTGTTACCCAATATGCCCATCTAGCCACCTTGGTTTATTATTAAAAAAACTATTTTGGGTAACCAGGAGGACTCTTACACCATAAACATTGTGTTCTTAAGTTTCTTTTAGAGAGAAAGGAAGTAAGAAAAGGAAAATACATAGGGGCTTATCAGATAGCATAAAAGAGAAGTTATGATGATAAAAGTTGCAAAACAGGCTTTTTAAACAGAGGAACAAAAATTTGACATCTGACATACATTTGTTGTCCCTTTTTATGTTTTTGGATGAGAATGGGAACAAGTGGGAGTATGAGCAGCTTGGTGTCAAGTATCTCACTTGTAGTAATTGACTGCACAATTTATCTGGTTTGCTTTTTTTATTGTTTAAAGTTCGTTTTTACATCGGAGCTTCAGAATTTTGGTCATCCAATTTGACTTACCGCATTCTGATTTTGTGTAGCATTCGAGTTAAAATTGGATAATGATTTGGACAAGGCTTACAAATGTTTTGATATTTCTACTTTATGGCCAAATTTGCAACTCTTCAAGATGGTGTGTGAAGTGTGAAATGTGAAGCACATGAGTCTGATGTAGATATTGGCATCCCTGCAGTCATGCTTCCACATGATGATGTTGCAAGCTTGATAATACGAGAAGAATATCATTTGACGGCAAAAGATGGCAACTTGCACAGTAAAGTAATGCTGTTGAACGGAGAAGAATTAAGTGTAACTTCATCTTGTGACATACCTTTGTTAGAGGCTTAGAGCCTTTAAATGTGAATTCATCAGAGCCAATAAATGTAGCTCCCTATTTTATTGTATTTGTACATTCCCACATGTTACCTTATATGCTTGCCAAAGTTAGGTCATTTTATGTTTGGCAAAAGCGGCTGGGGCTAGGGCTGGGACTTATATTATAAGCCGAAATTAAAATTTGTATTTTTATAAACTTGTTTGGCAAATGGGTTGGGGCTGGGGCTTATCATTGCAAAATTACTAAAATGACATAATTAAATGAGTTTTTATATATGTTAGATATTTTTGTTGGTAAATAAGTAATTTATTATTCAAAAGCCCCGGGCTAAAGTTTTTAGCCTCTTTTATGGGGCTAGAGTTTTTAGCCGACTTATTTTATAAGCCTTTCCATAAGCCTCATGACAAACGAGACTTACTTTATTAGCTGACTTATTTTAAAAGCCCAAGCCCCTATAAGCCCCCATAAGCCCACTGCCAAACAGAGCAGTTTTCTTTTCCAGCTTTTGTATGAAATAAGCATGGTGATTGACCCGAGTCAAAGTATCTAGGTACTTTGTGTTTCTTTATTTGCTTTCGCAACGATGCCAAGAAGGAAACATTTATCTATGTTTAAAAAGTAGAATTAGTACCGGTCTAAACGAACGAAAAAAAAAAATAAAAAATAAATAAATTAAACTAAGGCTTTGTTTGGCGCGGAGCTTTTTGGGTGATGTGCGGTGAGCAATGAGCTTTTTGATTTTTATTATTTGTTTGGCAAAGAAGCGCTGAGCTTTGCTATTTGTTAGGAATGCTCATTTTTCCAATGCTTCTTTAAAAAGCTGTGAGCGGTGAGCTGTGAACTGTGATTACTGCTTACTGTTACTTTTACCAAACACACCCTAAATCACTTCTAAGGCTAAAGGACAATTATAAACTTTTAGTTTGGATTATCAAAAAACAAAATAATAATAATAAAAAAAAAACTATTTGATTTTCAATAGATAAAAATATATTATTAAAAAATTTAGATAAAACACTGTGCGTGCACGGGGCACGGGCATTGTAATAAGAGAAACTCGTAAAAAAGAAAAGACCCTTACAAGTAATTCATTTAATACTTCTAAATATTAAAAAAAAAATAAAAATAAAAATAAGTTTGTTCAACTCTAAAAAAAAAAAAAAAAAAAAAAACATTTTGGAAAAATTAAACCAAAAAAAAAAAAAAAAAAAAAAAAAAAAAAAAAAAGGTGCCTGAATTTTAAAATCTTATTATCCTAATAAGTGATAATTCTTCATCTGTTTTATACTTTATTATATTATTTGTTTTAAATAATAAATACATTATTCAAGGCAGGTGGCATTAAAATTATTCAAGTATAAGTGAAGAAAATCAACATTCTTGAATTGCAATATATAAAAAAACATTAATCAATAATATTAAAAAAAAGCATCGTAAGTTTGCAGGAATTCTAACTACACATACTCAAGCTATCTTGATCGTATAAATTGGTTTATAAAGATTCGTGTAAAAACTTTTTGAAAATATTCCCTATATATAACCGCTTAGTACGTCAGCAAAAACAAAATTAATACCCAAAATTAAGAATAATAAATTAGTAAAAATTTTATAAAAAAACCCCGCGCGTGCGCGGGCATTATAACTAGTACTATACTGGAAAAATTTGATATATTCGTAGATAGTTGTGAGAGGTGCAGAGGCTCTTCTTAGATGTATATAATATAACTATATATATATATACAGAAATCTTGATCGATGTTCTCTTTCGTCTACAATTTACCCATATTTTTCAAACATTTTCTTGCTAATTTCTTTCTCTTAATTTGTCACTATAGCAACTGGTGTGGCTTACCACATTGGTAGCCGGATGGAATAGAAATTACTTCATGACTTCATTCAACTCTTTGTTATGCAATAAAAATATGGTGTCATGCACATTTCTGCACACCATCTACATAAAAAACATAGTAGCTTCCCTTCATTTTTCTTGAAACTTCTATAATTATCAATGGTATGAAAACACAAAGATTATCAAATGACCGGTTCATTTCCTCTTTTCGTCTTCATTTTGGTCTTCAAGTCATGTTAACAAGAATATCAAGGAATTTTCAGTTATGTTAGGTTTGTCAATTGGTTTGTCAAATATATAAAAACATATTTGATACTTTGATTTGTCAACTTAAATAACATATTAAATAAATTATTGATACTTTAGTTTGTCAACTATATAAAACATATTTGATACTTTGATTTGTCAATTATATATGAGTACACATGTATGACAACATAATTTACTAGCGGCAAACAGCTATAGTTACATAAAACGTTGCATAAACACTTAACCCAAAATATAACTATAACTATACGTCGCTATAAATCTCGTTGTTATGCACGCGTACTCGTTTAGTAAACTTAAAGACTGAGTAATGTTTCTTTACTAAAATACCACTCCCTTACTTATAAAAGTCAATACAACTTATTCATTATTTAAATATTTAATTACAATTAATTTAACCTATAAAATTTCTCTATTATTATTTTTACCCATATATATAAAAGGAAAGTGTAGATTTTTTTTTTCTTTTTTTTTTTAAAGTGAGTAATATGTTATGTACTAAATATCCCTCCAGTTTTAGTGTATTAATCTTAATAATTTTAAATTTCAAATTTTAGTTTAATATCGTGCCAAAATAGTTGACTATGTTTAAGAAAAAGTTGGCATATGTTGTTTGCTTTATGTTGTTGAAATCATACACGATAAAATAATTTGCTTTCATTTTTAGTTTCACTAAATATTTTATACGTTCTTTGATAATGCACTTTAAAAATTGTTCTTTTAGTTGAATATCATATATTAAATGAAACACGTAACCAAAATATCGCAACTATACTTGTCTGTCGCTATAAATCCCCGTCGCTATGCACGGGGTTAGCCTAATTTTAAATACAATGCACGCTATGAAATTTTAAAGAGAAGAAACAACGAATTAGTAGTTCATTTCTTCTTGTTTCTTCATTTTGGCTTCACGTCGTGTTGTGTATTCAAATGGATAAAAGAAAACATTTATATTAGATTAAAAAATCACTACAAAACACCAGTTAAATTTGCCACATTTTAAAGGCCAATTGGCCACGATTAAAAATGTGTCAAATTATAAATTCCACACTTGCAAATGTGTGGTAATAATGAGTGTGACAAATTTTGCTACACATATAAGTGTGGAGATACTCTTTGAATGTCCACACTTAAAAGTGTGGCAAAATTGCAAAAAGATGCTTACACTCAAAAGTGTGGCAACATTATTAAATATTCACACCTAAAAGTGTGGACATTTTCGGAAGAAGAAAAAAATAAAAAAGAAATTACATACAAATATTTATTTAAATATACACCTGATGCAAAAGTGAAGCAAAGTTATTAGCATGTTTTCCAGAATGCTATTTATTTAAGCAATGGATATTTCAATGTCTACATTCATTAGTCAAATGCTAATTATTAGCATGTTTTCCAGAATGTATAAGTAAAAACCAATTAACATCAATCATTTAGCATGTCTGCATACACATCTTCGCGCTTTCTACCCTTGAGACGACGACTGTACAACATTCTGAACTCTAGAAACGGAAGGTATTTTCATACTAGATTGCCACAAACTTTGCCACAATTTTCCCAAAGGCTCCTGAATGTTGTGCTCGTGTTGTCTTTGGTGCTCCTGAATGTTGTGGTCCTGTTGTCTTTGGTGCTCCTGCTCCTGAATGTGTGATCATTCAAGTAACATCAGAAATATGAATATCACAAACAAATATGATCGTTACTGAACACGTTTTTAACACGTTTGACTTGCTCAACACAATTTAAAGTACTTAAGTAATATAACCAAATTCACCCATTTCTGAATAATGCTATGAAGCTTCACATTATAAGCACAATTAACTGAACACGCAAATTGAAAGAGATTAAGCTAATAAGCTAGATGGCATTTGACGGGTTGGAATATTTTGTGCAACAACTGCTGTCATATGTTTTTACTAAGCACAACACATTATGCTAAACAACTTGCAATGTTTTTCTTTCTTTCCAGGTTATTTGCAATGGCAGGTGAAATAAGGTTGTTTGGATGTCTGTGTTTGAAGATGTAACAATGAGATGATTGATGTTAGAGTGTTCATTAGTTTTTTGATCATTGAAATTTGAAGATACAATGATAAGAGAAGAGTACATTTGGTGAAGAAGGAAGAGATTTGTGACATGAGTTTATGGCATCAGTTAGAACTAGACATGCTATTTGTTTTACCGAAATGTTTCGACAATTTGACCATGGAACTAATTTAATGATCAGTAGCAGATAAGTAGAATCTCTTGATCCAAACATAAAAGACAAAACCAGGTAGTACAAATCAGGTAATCATCCTCAAAACGTATATGCAAACAACGCATGGCCTCTAAGCAACCTACTTCGATATGGCACATCTAAGTAAATGTGGCACACTACGATGAATAACAGACTACAAACTAAGAGCAACATAAAGAAATAAAGATGTGTTGATATATACTGATATACATACTATAAAGCAGGCTGTAACCTTTTGATTTATATGCATTCTTATGTTTCAGGTCAAAGGCACTGGGAAAGAATCTCTAAAAGTGTTACTAAGAGTACCATATACTAGGATAAAATAAGGCTCAAAGTCTAACCTTTGTGCTTGGTACGTCTTCACATGTCACATCTTCAAAGATCATATCTTTGTAAGCTCCAGCACCATATAGCTCTTTGAGTGCAGTTGTTAAAAATTTCACCTTCCCTCTAAGGTCACTAAGATCTTGTGCCATAATCTTGATTTGATTGTTTTGTGACTCTATATGCCTACCTTGTGATTCAACTTTATCTAACAGTAGACGGTTTTGATCCATTAAACTTTCTTTTCTTGCTCTTCTTAAATCAAAACTGAACTTGGTGACCTTAGATTTTGTAACTCCAGTCCCAAAACCAAATGCTTGTCCAGGCTTATCTGGACCAATAAGCTCAAACAATACAGCATCTGCAATCTCTGATCGCGCTTCATCATCAACAGGTTTTGACTTGCCAATTTCTAATTCTCTTTTATTCATCTCTTCACGTGCTCGCTCCTAAAACATTTACAATATAAGATCAAATATATAGATGAGTATAAATAAATGTATAAATTCTGTAAATGTTACCTTGAACTCTCTTGACATGTCGTGAAGGTATGATCCATCTTTTGATTGATATTGCAAGTCAAAACTCTCGATCCTGTTAGGTTCTCTCTTGTACTTCGTTTTCTGCACATTAAATACAAATTAAAGAAATAAGATCTTGCTGTGTATTTTGATGTACATCAGCATGAATAAAAGAAATAGTAAGCAGTTTGGGCTAATAAGCAGTTTAAATAAGCACTTCAAATAAGCAAATAAGCAGTTTGGGCTAATAAGAGGCTAATAAGAGATCAGGTGTGCTTGAAACTGGTTTGTACCAAATGGAGTGAACAGGGCAGTTTGTAGATGGAATTTGAGTGCTTAAATGTTTCTGGAAATGCTTAACCTTGATGTATGTTGAAGTTCACACTATAAACTATCCCCAAACTCAATTTCAAGTAATTTCAAAGCCTAATGATTACCTAAAATACCCCTAGAACAGGTCTGGTTGGACAGATTTTTCACTAAGGTTGACTTTTTACTTGAACCACTAAGTTGACTATTATGAAATTCTACTAAACTAATCTTGTTCTACATGTAATCTTAAGTTGTTTTATCACTTGATTAACCTACATGTACCCCTAATCTAACAGAATGCAAATATCACAAAGTCACAGTATCACATATGCTAGCAGAATTAAGTAATTGTTAGACTTTTTGCTTTTTACCTATGGTTTTTATGCTAGGACTAACTTATATATATGCCTAAGGTGACCTACTAGTGCAGAGGTAACAACAAGAAAACACCAAGACCACAGTAACTTAACCTAATCCAAACACCCCTAATATAAGCTATTCCACCCTAATGATTACTCTATATTACTTAACTATATTAAAAGCTAATTGAACACTAAAAACAGTCAAAGAACAACCAGAGCACAAAGATGCAGATATGGCTTTATATGAGCAGTGGTACTAAGTTTCACAGATTAAAGCTTAAATGTTCCAAATTTATGATCAATCTAAGTTACCTAGCTATATCTAAGACTAATTGAATAGTGAGAACAGTCAAGGAACAACAAGAACTTAAAGTTGCTGATTAAACTATATTATGGTAGTGAAACTATGCAATCTATACTAAAGCATCTAAAAACTTATCAAAAGCACAGATAAACGCTCAACGATAAAAAAAATAGAGATTACACATAGGATCACCCGATAATTCACAGCAAAAGTCATTTAATGTGTATCTGTAGTTCGAGTTACAAAGACTTACGTTGAGACAGGATTACAAAGACTTACGTTGAGACAGGACTTGAAAGTGTAAGAATCATGGGAACTAAGATGTTCAAGAAAGCACGTGATGAAAATGAACAGATAGCAGAGGCTCAAAAAAAAGAAATTAGAGAATGTTATCAGAATACTCAAAAATTGGTCACGTTTTCGTGCAACACTGGTTGCTCCTGTTCTGTGAGTATGAACTTGTGCAACTTTTGCTTTCTTCCCCTGTTGTGACAGTTTCTACAATTCAGTTCAATATAGAAAAAGTCAGTACAAAACACTTGGTAAAAATAGTTTGTTAATATGAGGAAAACAAACCGGTACCTTTGCCATAGGTGCTCTAAGATTACTTTTATATAACTCCCATTGGTGATTAAGAAAGTTTGGCGGTGCATCAATAAGATCAAGTGCTTGCTGGAGCTCATCTTCTGTATATGTTCCTTCTTGTGCACCATTAATACCAAAATTGTTGGCTTCATCTAATCTTTGGGCAGCTAACCGAAACAACTTCTTTTTGAATTTATGTTTTGTGTATCTGACTTTTACACCGAACATGGCAAAAAGTACATCATCAACACCACTAAGTTGAGGCAAACTAAATTTCCGCTGCCAAAAAATGCAATAAAGAGAAGATATCAATGACCTTCATTGTTATGAACGATAAAATATAAGTGTTTTAGAAGAAATTACCCGAAGTTCTCCCAAAAGCAATACACCACAACGAGCTTTTATTTCTCTCCAATCTTTAGCTTCTGGTGGACACAGATTGGGTTGTCTTAGAAGTAAGGTCATGAACCTTGTGCACACAGTGGTTGCACCCTTAATTAGTTGAAAATTATCGTTAACATAAACAAGAACTTTTTCACCCTTGCTTAGCTTATACCCATCTTTTGCAGTCATCTTTTGTGTCCTAAGAATACTCCCATACTCATCTACAAAAAAATCACCACCCACTGTTAGGATGGAATTTGCGAAATAATAACTAATTACTAGTATGTTTATACTTACCAACTATTTCTACCTCATTTACCTCGTCCTCATCAATTTGATCTTCATCTTCATATTCATCTTCATCATCTTGGTTCGAGTAAAAAGACGAGGAGGACTGATGTAAACTAGTACTAGAAGATGAAGGTTGATTGGACGATGTGGACTGGTGCATCATAGGCTTGGATGCTGGTGGTTTAGGATATGACTGGTGTAGCAGAGGCTCGGATGCTGGTGGTTTAGGATATGACTGGTGCAGCATAGGCTCGGATGCTGGTGATTTAGAATATGATGACGATGTGGCATGGTGCATCATAGAATCATACAAATTTGGATTATAAGTGGTTGGATTGGATCGTACCAATTGAAAATCAGCAGAAGATGACGATGAAAAAGAAATTTGTTGGATAGTAGAACAAAAGGGTGGGCGGAAAAGTTTGTGAGTAAAAGATGATGGGCGATGTGAGTCATCGTGTAAGTTACCATAGTTTGAGACTTTGAGTATGCGATTCCATGAGTGTGGAATTATTCTTGTTCCTTTTTGCACGTTGTTCCATAGTTGCTTTAGACCTAAACATCTTCCAATTAGCTGTTTCAAAATCACCACAGAATATATTAGACTTGTGACTGTTGGTAACCACTTAAGGGGTGCTTGTTTGGGCTTATATACCTATAAATTCTTGCTTCAATTGAGTAGGAAATGTCGCCAAATTTAACCAGAAACAGAAATTCTAGACCTGACAGAAGCTAAAAACAGAAACATATGTTAGACTACGAAGCAAAAGCAAAATCCAGAAGAATATCACATTATCTTACTGTTTTGTTCAAAAAACCACATGGTTTATCGCCCAAGAGTAAATAGTAAACCTGTTATCTTATCTAACCTGTTCTGACCCGTTTCTAAACCTGTTCTGACCCATTCCTAAACCTAGAATCTTATAACTTACAATCTTATAAAGGAGATTTCAAGTTTGACATAAATCACATTGTTTTTTCTGACGTATGGCATGTAATTGCAATGTATTTTCACACTTACGGTATTTTTTGCAACAAAGGAGCTAATTCACTGAACTTGTAAGAGTGTAATACACCTAGTAAGTGAGCGTGTGATACATTTTACAAATCCGGGAAGTTCATTGACATGGGGTGCAAAAAACTTTAAAAAGTACTAGTAAAATTCACATAACATGCCAGTATCCCTTTATGGTTATTGTTTAGAAACTAACTCCTTAACCTAAACTCAAAAATGCACATTTTATTAAAATTTATACAAAATCAGTAGTCCTAACTACAATAAAAAAAATCAAAAGTAACAGTAATCGACGAAAGAGACCGAAAAGGTTAGAGAGTATTGAAGGTGAGTTCAACAGTGTTTGGAAATCGCTAGAATTAATGATATCATACATACGAGGTGAACAACAATGAACATCTAACCACATGTTAAGAGATAGATAAACAGAAGACATCAATACCTAGCCTTAACAACCACGATAAGTCAAAAGTAAATCAAATGAGTGCAACAATAAGTGATGAGTGTGTAAATACTCATCATTTTCTATCACCTGAACTGCCAAAAACAGCCAAAAACACCAAATAATGCATCAAAATAATGGAAATATTCCAAAAGTGTGTTTTATGAGTCTTAGATGCAAAATGTTTGAAAACAAATGAAAAACAAGCAAAGTTTGCACAATTGGCAGTTTCAGTCCCTCNAGCATGAGTATCAAAAAGCATCTAAAGTTCTAAACAGTTCAATTTTCGTAAGCTCCATATGGCACTTAAGATGCCATTGACTCACCCATGATATCTCATAACATATTATCCAAGAGATAACCAGAACTTGATACTTACCAAATCCTAACATCAGATGAAGCCTTTCCAATATATAAGATTTCCAAGCTGCACAGGGTGACCTCCACACAGCCTGCAGTGACATTTGCAAAAAGATGTCATAAAAGTTCAGGATACAAAAATCTTTGCATCTAGTGCACCATAAAATTTCAAAAACAAACAACAAATAGACAAATAAGATCTGTAATACAGTTCCATTATTCATTCATGTAACAGAAATTGTAGCAAAATATCATTCTATAGTCGGCAAACAGCCTATGGTCCTAGATAACATAACATTACAAATAACTGCCACAATTAAGCAAAAACACTAATGGTCTTACTGATGTCCATCTTAAAAAGGTAAAAAGTGATCCTTTAAAGCACACCAAGATATTAAAACACTCATCCTTAATCTGTTGCAAATTGA
The DNA here is from genome assembly GCA_014162995.1 of Artemisia annua. Taxonomy (NCBI): domain Eukaryota; kingdom Viridiplantae; phylum Streptophyta; class Magnoliopsida; order Asterales; family Asteraceae; genus Artemisia; species Artemisia annua. The sequence goes on from LBNU01014760.1 coordinate 39,696, forward strand.
ACTTATCTACAACAAATTGAAACTATAACCAGAACTGGAACAACTTCACAGAGCCATTAAAACACTCATCCTTGGATGTCTCGTCTATGCCAAATTGGTCGCTCATTAACATCATCAAGATGTGGAAGATTACAAGGCATGCATTGGGTGTATGAGTCCTCATCATCTTCACTAGCCTTTTTTCCCATGTCATATGTATCTCTTGGATAATTCACATCAATATGCAACCATCCAACATCTTTGATATCCTCTATGTAGAAAACTTGTCTCGCTTGGGATGATACTATGAAATGATCATCTTTCCATTCAATACCAGTATGGACTAACGGCCTGGAAAAGTTTACAAGTGGAAACCCATATTTATCTTTCTTTAGCCCCCTTGAAGGTCGAATATCAACCCAGTCACAACGGAAAAGCACGACTTTATATCCAAAAACGTATTCTAGCTCAATAATGCTTGTAAGCTTTCCAGTAATTTCCTCCTTCAACTTCCACCATGATTCCTGAATTTTGGCACTTCTTAAACTCTTCATGACTCTTTGTAAGGAATCTAAATCCATTCGTGATAAAACCATTGCCTTGCTTAGCAACATTGCTCGGGCCAATAGCAAGGGATAACACTTCTTTATCAAAATTGTTCTTTTCTAAGAACGGAACCTACCATTATTTAATACCACTGTCAGATAATGCACCTAAATGATTAATAAGAAATAATACCACATTGAGTGAGTTGACTTCACGCAAGTGGGGCATGCCACACGTCCTTTAGTGTTCCAACCCGATAAGTTAGCATAGGCAGAAAAATCATTCACGGTCCACATAAGAGAAGCTCTTAACTTGAACCCTTCTTTCGAGAAAGCATCATAAGCATCAACCCCTTTCCATAAAAGATTAAGTTCTTTAATTAAAGGTTGTAGATAAACGTCTATATCATTGCCCGGACCTTTTTCCCCTTCAATTATCGCTGAAAGAATAAAAGATTGTTGCTTCATGCATATCCACGGAGGTAAATTATAGGGAATCAATAGCACTGGCCACGTACTATGTGATGTATTCATCGTACGAAACGGATTACATCCGTCACTAGCAAGCCCAAGCCTTACACTACGAGGATCTGAGGCAAATTGTTCATATCGATCATTAAACGCCTTCCAAGCAAGACCATCTGCTGGGTGCCTTAACTTCCCATCTTTTGTTCGACCCGGGTCATGCCACCTCATGTCCTTCGCAGTTTTCTCACACATGTATAGCCTTTTTAGTCTCGGAATTAAAGGAAAATAACGTAAGACTTTTGCCGGCTTTTTTGACTTGTGTGATTTTGAACTTTCACCTGATTGATCACCAACATCATTTCTATATCGGGAAGCTTTGCAAGTATGACATGATTGTTCACCTTCGGTCTTATCCCAATATAGCATGCAATCATTAGGACATGCATGAATTTTCTTGTATCCAAGCCCCAAATAGTTAGTTAATTTTTTGGTTTGATGAACAGATGATGGTAAAGATGTGATGTGAGGAAATGCATCTCGTAAAAGCTCTAGCAACATACCAAAAGTCTTGTTGGATATGCCACCGATACACTTAATGTAATATAAGCGTAAAGTGAAAGACAAACTAGAAAACTTGCAGCCTGGATACAGTTCTTTGTCACACTGTTCTAGCAACTTTTTATAAGGAATACCCTCGACATTGTGATCACTTGTTTCGGCAGATTCATCTACTTCTCCATCAAGCCTTACTTCCTCCGTGGTTTCATGATTCGATGGAAAAGAACTAAAACCAAAGGCATCCCGAACCAAGCCTATCATGTCGTCTTCAACAAACGAAGTTTCATTAACGCTAGTAGACGGAGATGTTGGGGGAGTAGCAAGCTCCCCATGAATAGTCCATGTTGTGTACCCCGGTAAAAAACCATAACGCAATAAGTGTTCATGAACCTCATCTACCTCCAATAATTCATCATTACAACATCTAAGGCATGGACATATAATTGATCCTCTTATATCTCTAGCACGAGCGAAATCAATAAAAGACTCAACTCCTTTTCTAAAAGTAATGCTTTTTATGTGTGCGTTGATCCAACTTTTGTCCATTATATTGATTTACCTAAACAAGTAATAACTATTTATTAAATACCATAAAGTTAAACTTGCTAAGTAAACGAAGTGTAACTAGTTCAAGACATCCTAAAAACTAGTAGGTATACTGATTTATCCTATTGACTGATCTTGCTAACTAAATCTGTGTTTGAATTATATCATATACTCATATAGCATGATTTTAACTGACATTGACAAAACAATTTGCAATAGCAGGAGTTAGTAACACAACTATTTAAAAGTCACATAGCAGAATAGACATCCGTAAAAATAACATAGAATGGTCCTTTTCTAGACTTCTAGCATGCACCAACTATCTAATCCGATAAGGCGATAAGAAGGGTCATCTAAATTAGTGCAATTATGAGCAAACATGGAAAAGTGCCGATACTAAGACTTGGATCAAAGCTGCCTTTCATCAAGTTTGAAGCTCACAAGTCAGTTTCATCTACAATCAAACGCAACTTTCACTATTTCTATAAGAATCATCATATATTGAATGGCTCAATTTTACCACAAATTATACTACTGGAACCTAGCCACAGCCTAAACTAGGAGTCATGTGAATTCCCTAGGCTCAATCAGTGGTCGTGGTCAGGTCATGTGAGTTCCATAGGCTGAATCAGTGGTCATGGTCAATTATTATAATTTTTCTTTGATTAATAGTGTTGTGCAATCAGGTTGTGAAAAAGATCAAATGTGAGTCATTGAAACCAAAATGACAATGCAAACTTGCAGGTTCTCATTTTTTCTCCTTTGTCAAACCAGAGTGGTTGTTCTCTGATATTGACTCTGATATGCAAAGAATCAGGCTGTGATGATTGTGATGTTGCATTATCAAAGAATCAAGAGAAATGACCTCTGAAAGAGAGCTGTTACGTCAGCTGTTTCAAAACATCAGATTGTGGTTGAAGCTTAGGACTGAGCTTGGGCATAAAGAACAAGTACAACTGAAAATTGGGTTAAAACAGATAGTTGGCTTGGATAGATTGTGTAGGTTTTGCAACTTCAGGAAAAGTGACAGTTCAGCAAATGTTGTGACTCAGAGGGTACAACTCAGATGTGGGTATTAGTATGAGTCTCGGGCTGAGCAGGAGTTCTATTTAAGCAGAGATTAGAGAATATACTAGTTCAAGACAATAATTACAAGAATCCAGATGAATTTCTCTGTCAACAGCAATACTTAAGTAGGAGTTCTATTTCAATAATATCTCTTACGAACTAGACAACGCAGTCAAGGTACAAATACTAATGCAATACTCCCTAGTGATATAAAATTAACATGTTGCAGAGGCCAACAGAAAGCAAATGTAGAAATCAGATGTATCAGTTGCAAGCTTAAAAAGAGCCAAAACTGTAACGAATGATTACAAGTTGCTTTTCCAGACGTGTAACAGTATCAAACCTAATGAAACTAGCCTAATGAATGAATTTGAACAGCACTAGTTGCATATACTTCTTTTTAATGAACCTGAGTTTAAGGTAACAAGTAACTAAGAACAGGAGTCTAGCTAGTGAAGCAAGTAACAATAACAACGAACATTTTGATAGGTAAAGTGTCCCTACTACCAAGGATGCGGAAGCAATAGCATGTCAGCCCCTAAGTATTTGCCTTGATTAAACACACAGGTGTCATGGTCAAATCTAAGTTACTGTTAAATACCCACCCGTATGGAATGATGCTTATCTTTTTCTTATTCTGCTTAATCACACTGTAGTAAACAAAACTCAACTCATCATCAATTTTCTTTATGCATACATGATTCTTTGTTTCGAAATTTGTCCTTCAGAAAATTAAATTCCTAAATCATATTATAATAAATAAAGAAAACACCACTTGATGATATAAGTTTGTTTTATTTCTCGGAAGTAGCCTTTCATCAAACACCTTTACTACATCACAAAAATGCTCCCGCTTATCATCAATTTTCTTATTAATCACCTTATTATGTGTTTTGTTTACTACAGTGTGATTAAGCACATCCAAACACCATCTCCTAAACACACACATTATTAATCTCCTTATAGCTTATAAATACAGTACAGTACATTTATATACCTCGCGCAGCTCTTCGACAAAAATCTAACAATCTCATCTCTACTCGCCTCACTTATAAATACAGTATACTACATTTATATACCTCGTGCAACTTTTTCATCAAAAAACTATCGTCTCCTAAACACGCACATTATATCTCACTTGTACATTTTCGCCTCACTTATAACAATCTCCTAAACGCGCACATTTCTATAACAAAATAAGCTATCGTCTCCTAAACACGCACATTATATCTCACTTGTACCTAAACTACTTAACCATCACAAAATAACACATTCAGTTCTTTAAGAGGCATTTCATCAAACACATTCAGTTCAAAAACTATAAGTAACTACTCAACAGAAACTAACACCTTCAGTTCAACGCAAACTCTACCAACGCAATCCGGACCGAATCGTTATATCTCTAAACTACTTAACCATCACAAAACACATAATAATAATCGTTATCATATTGTACAACACGAAACACATTAATAAACGATTAACTAACATTGACCTGATGATGATGATCGGAACAGTGAATGATTACGGCGATTACGGCGACGAAACACCAATTAACTAACATTGACCACGGCGATTACGGCAGCGATTAACAGTGAACGATTAACGATTACGGATTACTACACATTTTTGAGTAACAGGGAATGGATAGACGATTTTTGTTGAGGTGATGTAACTTGTAGCTTTTTTTTTTATAAGTGTAGTGATTTTGAGGCGTAGCAGGGAATGAATAGACCAGTTTTTTTTTTTTTTTTTTTTTTTTTTTTTTTTTTTTTTTTTTTTTTTTTTTTTTTTTTTTTTTTTTTTTTTTTTTTTTTTGCTTAATTTACATCCATCCTAAGGTATCGTTCTAATACATCTCTAAGACATGCTGAGAGACATTAAGTACAAACGCTAAATGTATCATAAATCTTTACCGAATGCAACATTGGATCGATATTTTTAAATGTGATAAAGTTCCAATCTAGCATTAATAACAAACACTAACAAAAAACCTGAAGCATTTAACAAATGGTCGAAGCTTACTAAGAGCAAGAGGAGATTGTAGCCCCAAATCTAGGACTACTAAGCTTGCTTTTCTTTCTCCATAATTTTGTACATAATTATAGGTTCCTGTTAGCCTCTCCAATAACGTTGCTCAAGCTCCGTCCCAAATTTAACATAATTCACTGATTGTTCTATTTCCTTAACATATATGATGACTCATCCAAAGTAGGTATTATGTGCCTTGTTGTTACAAGCTATATTTTTTCTAGTCTAGTTTGCCACAGTTTGGAATATTATAGGTTGCTTCGAGAAATTTGGCTCCCATAGGAAAGTTTATATATACGTTCTATGCACTTGGTTAATGTCGTTATATACTTATTCGTATTTTGATTATTTTGCACTTTAATTGCCTTTTCATTAATAAGTTATATAGCTAGATTTATGTACTACATTAACAAAGTTTAAAGACCAAGCCATCCAAACCGTAAGAACAAAGACAAACAACAGAGTCATCGTACTAAGAACCATCACTTTGTCATTTCAATCTCCAAAAAAACCAAACATAGAAGAAAGCAAAGGGGATTAAAACATGATTCCCATGTAGAAATGAAAGAACGACAATTATACATATACCGACATACATATAACTTATAAGACACTAGTCAACAACATAAATTAACAGACTCAACTAATATAGAATAATAATGGTAGTTGTTAAGTACAAATAAAAGGATAGCACACAAGATTTTTAATATAGGTGCACATCTTGTCATGCCCACCGATGCCAATAAACGGCAGGGGCTAGCCATCTTCATCGTCGCAAGAGCAGCAGAATATGAATCTAACCAATTTTTTCACTGCCTTCAACAGAATGTCATCACGAGCATGAATGTTTCCATTTGTTTCAGCCATCTTTTCGCTTTTTGAATATAATACTATACTGGACAAATTTGATATATTCGTAGATAGTTGTGAGAGGTGCAGAGGCTCTTCTTAGATGTATATAACTATATATATATATACAGAAATCTTGATCGATGTTCTCTTTCGTCTACAATTTACCCATATTTTTCAAACATTTTCTTGCTAATTTCTTTCTCTTAATTTGTCACTATAGCAACTGGTGTGGCTTACCACATTGGTAGCCGGATGGAATAGAAATTACTTCATGACTTCATTCAACTCTTTGTTATGCAATAAAAATATGGTGTCATGCACATTTCTGCACACCATCTACATCAAAAACATAGTAGCTTCCCTTCATTTTTCTTGAAATTTCTATAATTAGCAATGGTATGAAAACACAGATTATCAAATGAGCGGTTCATTTCCTCTTTTCGTCTTCATTTTGGTCTTCAAATCATGTTAACAAGAATATCAAGGAATTTTCAGTTATGTTGGTCAAGAAATTCTTTGTACTTTTCTTTTCTGGAAAAATAACTTCCTCAAATAAAACAGAAACAAAAAATAGACATCATCTACCTTAACTAAAAAAAATCATTCGTTAATTTTTCAAGAAAGCTCACAAGTAAAAAACTTGTGTCTATATGTTTCATTATACAAACGTTTTTAACATAAACTTGGGTCACTAAAAGCTAGAAACATTTTCACTTTTACATTTCGTGTCATTAGTCGTTTTTTACTACCATCTTTATTCAATTTCTATCCTTTTGTATATAGGTGAACCATCAAGAACAAATTTAGTGACTATTTAATTATTTTATATAGTGGCTATACTGGCATTGGTATGTCACTATTAGAACCTATATAACCTTTAGTGGCAAATGTTAATTTTAGAGAAAAATCTGGTCAAGATTCTTCACCATGATCCAACTTATTAGAAAAAGAAAAGAAGACTTTCTCAATTTATTCTTGCTATACTAACAATAAGACATGCGGAATATTAGTTTCTTGACACATGTCCTCCTTTTATTACAAAAATACATATGAGTTGGTGGTGCTAATCAATGTTTTGAAACCCGGGTCTATGATCGACCCGGTCGAGTCACCGGGTCGGCGGGTCAACCCGGTTTATGCAGATGTCCAAACACCCATTCTCTCCTGTTCAAACACTACTTTTGGTGCAAAAAAACAGCAAAGAACCATAAATCTATTCTCCAAACACCCTCTTTCTGCTGTAAAAAGCAAATAAAAGGTAGAAAATAGTGCATAAACATAAACTTTCCAAACAGCCATAAATCCTACGATTGAACTGATGTATGAGATTGAGACCCACTTAGTGTTCTTTAGAATCCATACTCTAAAAATAACAAAATACAAAAAAACATCAAAGAATGGAAAAAATAGAGATAAAAAAAAAATAGATCTTGAAGTATGGAAAAAAATAACAAAGAGTCAAAATTATCTTCTATCCATCACTGATGTTGAGGGAATCATGGTTAATGTGTGTGATGAAATAGAAAAGGGTAGGTGGCGCTAGAGTACAAAAGGATAAAGAAGAAAGAGTGAAAAAGTGGGGTACTAAATAGACACTGTTTATTACATTTCAACTTTTAATACGTAATAGATAAAAAAGGAAACCCGGCGGTTATTTTTGACCCGGGTTTCTACAAAACCGGCGGTTCAAACTGGGTTTCAAATAGTCAACAAATCGGTTAGTTTTGGCCCGTTTTTTAGGCCGAAACCGGTTCAACCGGTTGACCCGGCCGGATCGAACCGGGTTTCAAAACACTGGTGCTAATATAAAGACTTGTTTTTCTCTTTTTATAAATAATTTTTCTAACTTGTGTCATAGGGGCAAATTAAGTATACGAAAAAGACTCAGAGGCTCACGAAAAAGGACCTAGGGTCTCACACAAATGTACATTTTTATGTACTTTTGTGTGGGTCTCTGCGTTCTTTTTCGTGGATCCCTTTGTTCTTTTGGTATGCTTAAGTTGTGCTCCTAGCGCACAAATGAGGAAAACATTTTGATAAAAGATAAAATTAAATAAAATACGAATATCATTTTCTATCTACCCGTCACACAAAAAGTGGTTATCACATGCCGTCGATTTAGCATTCTAGGGGTGGGTCGAGCAAAAGTACATATCTTTTTTTGAATTTGGCAAAATAAGTCTATAAAAAATACACAAGTTTAGCAAAATATAAAATCGGTCTAACAAAAAGTATCACCAACAAAAGAGATACTTTTGTTATAAAAGAGATACACGTGAATAGAAAACTTATTTTTTATTGACCATGGTGTGGACCATGCTCACGAAACAAGACTGTAATAGGGATTTTCTCGATATTTTTTTGAATTTTCTGTAATAATGCAAAGGTGTGACTATGAAAATTTGAAAATAGAAGAACAACGAGATTAGCTAGCACTTAGTTTCTTGGTTTTTCTTCATTTAATCTAATACTAAGAGGTTGTTTCTTTTTTTCCTTAGCTAACGATTTATATGGGTTCCACTTCCATATAAGCATCTTAATGGGGAGGAGGTGATAAATTAAGCCTTGTGGATATAGACCATTTAATGGATTTTTGTGGGTCCCATCTAAAAAGTAATAATATTAAATAGCATCTCTTAGCTAAGGGAAAAAAAGAAACACCCCCTAAATGATATACATCAGCTGTAGTAACGACAACGTTTGGCGAACTTAGGTTGATTAAATTATTTAATAGAAAATCTTTTAAGTCTATTAAACAAGCTAGCTCAATTGGTTAATTTTATTTAGTTTTAAAAGAGGAGCGCGGGTNGGTCTCTGCGTCCTTTTTCGTGGATCCCTTTGTTCTTTTGGTATGCTTAAGTTGTGCTCCTAGCGCACAAGTGAGGAAAACATTTTGATAAAAGATAAAATTAAATAAAATACGAATATCATTTTCTATCTACCCGTCACAAAAAAAGTGGTTATCACATGCCGTCGATTTAGCATTCTAGGGGTGGGTCGAGCAAAAGTACATATCTTTTTTTGAATTTGGCAAAATAAGTCTATCAAAAATACACAAGTTTAGCAAAATATAAAATCGGTCTAACAAAAAGTATCACCAACAAAAGAGATACTTTTGTTATAAAAGAGATACACGTGAATAGAAAACTTATTTTTTATTGACCATGGTGTGGACCATGCTCACGAAACAAGACTGTAATAGGGATTTTCTTGATATTTTTTTGAATTTTCTGTAATAATGCAAAGGTGTGACTATGAAAATTTGAAAATAGAAGAACAACGAGATTAGCTAGCACTTAGTTTCTTGGTTTTTCTTCATTTAATCTAATATTAAATGATATACATCAGCTGTAGTAACGACAACGTTTGGCGAACTTAGGTTGATTAAATTATTTAATAGAAAATCTTTTAAGTCTATTAAACAAGCTAGCTCAATTGGTTAATTTTGTTTAGTTTTAAAAGAGGAGCGCGTGTTCAAACCCATCTTTCAACCAACATGTCCTTTATTGCCACCCCCTTGGCCCAAGTTTAAATTTCCCTTATAGGCCCAAATGACTTTAAAAAGAAAAATCCTAGCCATTTATCGGGTGCCTTACGTGTCGATGATAAATATTAAAAGCAAAGGGTACGCACAAGCCATAGGCTCGCGTTAAGCTAGCAGCCCAAAAATGGCCACCGCGCACGGTATCGGGGCTGGCGCCGACGATTCTCGCACCGTGGTGACCAGCCACCGCCGCAATTTATTTATTTATTTATTTTTTCATTTAATACCCCAAAAACTCAATTTTTTACCCCTTAAAAAATCATATAATTACCCTTTTATTATTTCATACTTCACTCACACTTCAACTATATTTTATAACATAGTATTCCTACTTGCATTTTTTTTCCAAACAAAATGAATCCAAATTCACCATGGATTAACAATATGCTAACCGACCCTTCGAACCAAATGACGGGCTCCTCTTCGAATCAGGCCAACAATCCGGGCTCGTCTTCGAATCCATACCCTCAAACGCCTTACTTTCCCACCTTCCCAAACCCATATATGAATTTCGAAGAACAAATGCTATTTAGTCAATCAAAATTGCAACAACAACAACAACAACAACAATTTATTCAATTTTCTCAACAACAACAAAAAGCAAACCAAGCCACTGCTTCCCAACCAAATTCCGACCATGCATCCTTCCATCTACGAGACGAAAACGATGAAGACGAAGATGAAGAAGAGGTGGTCCCGACCCCGACGTCGAAAAAAACAAAGACGAAGACGAAGATGAAGAAACCAACGAAGACGAAGAGGAGGTCCCGACCCGATCTCGAAATTTTTGGAGCCAAGAAGAGGAGTATCTTTTGGCAGAGTGTTACATTCAAATATCCGAGATCCAAAAGCGGGTGCGAATCAACAAAAGGATACGTTTTGGTACAAAGTTCTCGATGTATACAACAAGGAAGCCAAGAAGCTCAACTACACTATTCGTATCAAGAAAATGTTGACGGGAAAGTGAACTCCATGAACAAAGATGTCAACAGGTTTAATACGGTAGGGATGAAATGGATGCTATGAGTGGGGAGAATGATAAAGATTTTATGACGCGTTTCCCCATTTTGTTTAAAAAAGCAATGGGTTATGACTTTAGACACTTGAGCGCTTGAGACTTTTTGAAAGGCAAGCACAAGTGGAAAAATTCCGACTCGACATTGGCAAGACGTAATCGTCTTCGGGTTACGAACGAGAAACCCGAGCATTTTTGGCCCCGACAAGTTGCCACGGCCGGACGGGATGTACCGAATTTCTAAGAGTCAACGTTCGGCAAACTCGACCGCTAGTTCCGGTTCAAACCCGACAATGTTTCAAGAAATGATGCAACAACAATACTAGTTAGATTGCAAGATGAAGATGGATGTTATCGAACGAGAGTCAAATGCGAGAGTTGATTTATTGAATTCCCAAAAGTTAGCCGAGGAACAAGATGGATCCATCGACGCGGCTATCGTGAATGCCCAAAAATCCCGAATCCGGGCAAATTATCCAATAAAAAACTAGTTAACTTTATGTATTTTTAATTTTAATGTCTTTTTCGTAGTTTTTTTCTTTTAATTTCTATGTAATGTGTTTTATTTTAATTTAATGAAGTTTATTTTAGTTAATATTATGTTGGTTTTATTTTATTTTATGTAAATAAAAAAAGAAAAAAAAATTATCCAATGGCACCACATTTTCTGGTGCCAAGGGTAACGGCCAGAATGTGATGCAATAGAATTTCTGGTGCCATTGATGGTTTTGCTGACGTGGCAACACTTTTTTGCTACGGCACCAGGGTACCCGGTGCTCTAAGACAATAGGAGCACGAGTTGTCGTGGTGTTATCCGTCTCGCATTATAGCAAAAGTGTTGCTACCTTAGCACTCTTCCCTTATAATATGATCTCTATATATTAAACCAAAAACACCCTTTTCCAAAAGTTGGCATTATAAAACATCTCTTGCTCACACACAACCCACTAAAACACAAATACAACACACACGCACACACACAAAGTGTCTCTAGGCTGGTGATTTCGACGCCAAAACCTAGGCACGAGGTCTTGTCGTGGTTGGTGTTATCCGCTTGGCTGGTAGGTTGGCGTGAGGGCTATCAGCCACCCACACCAAATGCTCTAAATATATCAAAGCTCGATCATGTCAAATTTATTAATAATAAAAAGAAGGCTTACACTTTCACACCTCTCAAGTGGAGTCTTGAGAGAGGTATTTATAGGCTCAACATAATCTAACTGACTAACTATTACACGTTTACATTATTAGTCTCTACGAGGCTACGTGCCTAGCTAGTTAGGTTTTTAGTCCAACCCCGCAGTGTCATCATTTTTAGTATTCTAACACAATTTAGGTCTCTGCGTGTTTTTTTTTAATGTGTAATCTGGTACGTTATATCAAAAGTTTTGGATGATAGACATGAGTCCATTAGAAGGTAGGAAAGTAAAATAAACGTATCTAACTTTTTTTTTTTTTTTTTTCCTCACCGACCTAGCTTCGCTATATATAGACACACTAAGATATCATACTTTTTGACTTTTTTTTTCCTTAGCTTTATTCGTGGAAGACGTTACAATAACCTAGTCGACAATCATCATAGTAAGTTTTCTTGTCCCACAAGTTTTAAGTTTTTGAATAATGGCTGTGTTTATTAACCATTACAGGATACTAGGCTTTTCGTCTCACGAAAGCGGATCCAAAGTTTCAAAGGAACAGATCAAGAAAGCGTATCGATCAAAAGCTTTGGAATTACATCCAGACAAGAGATTAAACGACCCTAATGCTGTCTCCGCGTTCCAACAACTTCAAGCATCTTATGAAATCCTCAAGGATGAACAAAGAAGAAAAGCTTTTAATTATGTTCTCATCATTCGAGAACAAAAACTTCAACGAGAAAATAAACGTAGGGAACTTGAAGAAGAAGTAACACAGCTTAGGAAAAAGCTGTCTGATCTTAGAGAAGAAAAACAAAGAAAGCGTAAGAAAGTGATGGCTGACCTTAAAGAAAAAGAAGAAAAATATCGAAGGGGACTATCCTCAGTAGAAGAAAGAAGGCGAGCTAAGATACTTAGAGAAGAACATGAAAGAATTCGTGGAATGCATGGTAATAAAACGGATTATGCATTTTATGATTATGTCACTCGACAGTTATCGAAGAATTAAATAGGCGTACGTACTGCATAATGCGTCAATATATTCGTAAGTGGCATATATTAGTTACCAATGTGTTAATAATGGTATCGTTGTTTATGTGAAGGCATTGTCGTTTATGTGAAGGCCAGATCTTTCTGCTGGTCCATGATTTGTTAGGGATGATAAAGTTTTCTGAACGGGTTTCTGAGTCGATTCTTTCGTTGTTGTTGGTATGATATCTTCAGCAAATTAACATCTTTTGAATTTACCAGATATGTTATATTCTTATTATTAATTATTTTGTTTCTTCCTTCTTATTGTTCGTGGTTAAATCCTGAACCTTTTTTTTTTTTTTTTGTTTTTTTTTTTTTTTTTTTTTTTGTTTGTTGTTTTTTTTTTTTTTTTTTTTTTTTTTTTTTTTTTTTTTGAATGGCATTTTATTGATAACAAACTAGAAATTAGTCAATTACAAAAAAATAAAAGGGCATACAAGAGGACATTGTGGGTTACATATGTAGTTTAGCACATACAATATATACGGATAAAAAGACTAGCTTAATAGCCCGCCCGGATGGGCGGGCTAGCTTCATGATAACACATGCAAGATCTTTACTAAGCCAACCGGGAGACCCCAATATTCAGAAAGGCCAAACAAACGAAAACGTAAAAGCGAGTCTGGAGACCCCAATTTTCTGAAAGGCCAGAGCAACCGAACCGTAAAAAAGAAAAATAAAAAAAATTAGTCGTCAAACCAAATACCATTGATATAGTCGGTTCAATCTCCAGAAAGATCAAACAGGCAATGAGGAATAAAAACATGTTTCACATATAAAATGAAAGAACAATATTTATACATTCACAGCATCGGAAGCGTTACACAAGTCAACAAAATAAATTAACAGACTCTAATAGCATGGCACTTCAGTACATGGAATTATGGATAGACTCAGGAGGTACATTAAACTTTTACAACGCTATATAACCTAGCACACAAGATCTTGCCATGCCCACCAATACCCATAAACGAAAGGGGCTATCAATCTTCATCGTCACAAGAGCAGCAGAACAGGAATCTAACAATTTTTGTCACTGCCCTGGACAGAATGTCACCACGAGCTTGAACATTTTCATATGCTTCAGACATCTTTTCTCTTTGTATGCTATAATATCTGATATATGTACTTGTAAATAGCAGTGCAGATGTCCCCCTTCTTGTGAGGTGTATATATAGTAGTGTTGCAGTTCTTTTTCATCCATTTTACTATATTTTTCAATCACTTTCCTGCTAATTTCTTTCTGTTTGAAATTCAACCAGATACTTAACTGCATTATTTTTTATTTTTATTTTTTTCCAAATACACATTTTGGCACACCACATTCATTAAAACCATGGTAGCTTCCATTCATTTTTCTTGAAGTTTACATAACTGGCAAGGTATGAGAAGAAGAATAAAAACAGCATTACCAGTTCATTTTGGTCTGTTAAACCATGTTTACCATCAATGTCAAAGGAATTTCAGTTATGTTGGTTGAGAAATTTCTTATTACTTTACTAGATAATATTTTTCCGTATGTGATAGAAATTACTAGACTACATAATAATTTTTCACAATGCACATTTTGCAGGTAGCTTCCATTCATTTTTCTTGAAGTTTCTATAATAGGCAAGGTATGAAAAGGAGAATAACAGCAGTATTACCAGTTCATACTAGTTTGTTAAATAATGTAACCATGAATGTCAAGGGAATTTCAGTTCTGTTGGTTCAGAAATTCTTAGTACTTTACTAGAAATATAATCGACTCCTCGAGTCATCCTATTGTTAATGTTTGGCATTCCCAAGAAAACCAACAAGAAATAAAAAGCATGTACCTCAGTAAAGAAAGAGCATTGTTCATTACAGTAACAGGAAAATTACATATCAGCAGAAACACCATTACTATACCTCCTTAATGTCTGCATCAATAAAATGACAGATTAAAAGTACAAGTTTACATGTCATAGGCATACACCTTAAGAGTCTCGAAGACACGAACAAAAAAAGAATCTAACAAGGTATCATCCGATGAGGGGTATCATAAGAAGTGTTCATGATGTTTTTGGCTTCACTTTATAGCCAAATATGAATGTAACTCCTTTCCAACCCAAAACAGTAATAGAAATGTACAGACCTGAATGTCAGTACATACGTGTTGTAGTGTACAACCTGCCAAAAGACTATTCCTTCCACATGATCCGAAGACTATGTATTTCCATTCATTACCCTCAGGGTAGCCAAAGTCTCCTGATGACTTATTGTTTTAGCTGCAGTTACAAGCATATCTAATCCGCCAGACTTATCTTTTCCTTCATGTTCATCGACCACAGCCACTGCTTTGTTTTCTGTGTTCTCTGATCCATCTTCTATTTTGACTTTCTTTTGCAGGTTCTCATATACCCTTTTCATTGTTCTTATTCTCTTCAATTCCCTGTCACATTTTCCACAAAACCAACTTCCCTTTGGAATAGAGTTAAGTTGTGGTGACGCACAGTAGATATGATATGCTTGATCACAACCATCACAAAGAACAATCTGATCGTCATCCTTATCCACAAGGCAACGTCTACATAGACAAGACGGGCAGTACCAACAAGGACCACTTACACCTAATTGTTTGTATGTTAGGCACCTATAGTGGTAGAACTTATGTTCACATAAAGCATGACCACATGTTCTATAATTTTCTCCGATTTTCACCTCGGATTTGCAAATAAAACAGATCTTTAAGCTTAGACTTTCATCAATTACATCATGCATATCTTCCTCCAAGCCATCGGGTACATGTGATTGACCATTTTTTAGGCCCTCGTCAGCAAGTGACACGGAAGCAGCAGCTTTAAGCTTCTCACATACTGAACAGTTATCATGGGGTGACCCGATTCCATTTGAAACACAGGTAGCACAATACCAATTTTTCGGAGGAATTCCATTATTTCCAAGCTCTGTACAGGATAGATGGTATATCTCTTCACATGAATCACATACTAAACAGTTTCGGATATCAGCCTTTTTTCCACATCCCTGACAAGCACAACCTTCTGCACCCCTTGATTTCCTAAAAAACTGTTGCAGACATGTTAAAAATGGGGGTAAAAAAAAGTTAACACATGCTGTGATTCAAATTTGTAGGATTGTTTGGTTCTACCAGTTCGTAGTTAGCCCTAGATGCATCAGACAGACTCTTTGCAAGCGCAACCATCTCATTGCCAACCTGATGAAGCTTTGTCCATACCTATCCAATATGGTGAAGTAAAAGAAATCAGTGAATATGATAAACCTCCACCCTCCTCAAACAATGTTACTATGGGTATATATATTATAAAATTACAAGTCAATATCAAAGAGGATGATACAAAAGAACAGCAATAAGATACTCCATAACAGAATTATTAAAGGCTAATAATACCATTGTGCTAAATTACAATAGCTCATGCTCCATTTTGTTTTTTATGGATAAAGGGTTCTACCCTGGTAAAATTTTATAAGTATTGGAACATTGTGTACACCAGTTATGTGGATGATTTTCGACATGCACAACCAATTTATCCACAACAATGTAAAGGAACAAACTACCAGCTAAGTGATAAAAACAAGCCCGAGATCACTTCTACCAAATTAGACATATAATCAACCAATGGAGTAATAAAAAAGCAATAAATTTCCAGCTTTTTGGCAACAATGAGTAGAAAACCATATCGATTCGCTACTCTACGCCTTAACCTGAGCCTCCTCTTCTCTCGCTACTCCTACGCATTCCCAATTTATTATCATTAAGGATAACAGATTTCAAGTATCTATACCATTAACATAGCTCAAGTGCAGACGGAAAAGAAGGCATCACAAGAAATTGAGATATAGGTAAAGTTTATCTGATAAAAAGGGACAACACCATATGTTGTGACTCTGCACATCGCAGAGAGAAACACAGCATGACATCACTAGTCATATCCTTCTGAATATGGCTGACAGGCAGTATAATGATTAGCCTTAAACAGTGTACTTCTTGCAAGTTAGAAGAAAAACAGGTAGCAGGATGATAGACATCTTACTTCTATCCCTCTTCTATTTCTGTTAGATTATGTTCGTACTTTTGTGAAAATAGAACAAGGCCGGCTATTTGTTTGTTGTTTAATACCTTCATTTTGTGGGTTTAGAAAATAAAAAGCACTATTTGAAAAGAGTACATAGAGGGTCATGGCGGCAGCGCAAAAAATCCCATATAAATTGACCAGCAGAAACCCAACATAAATAATATAACTCCTCATGTTGGAGTATGCATCAATAATTCCCAACTCGCAACATTTACCATAAAATAGGTCTGCTATATTATTGCCAACCCTAAGAGTTCAATCTTCTCATGAAAATAAGTTTGTGTAACAATCATTTGATTCAGTTTCCTAACAAGTCTTGTCTTATTGGATCATTCATATGGCTTTCAATTGCCAGTAATTTCTCATTATGGATTATAGGTTGGCCTAATATTTTGCAACCCGCCAACACTTTACAGCCACGATGGTACCAGAACCAATGAGGATGACCCCAACAAGGCCGTTGACGTGCATACATGGGCCCATGATGGTTCAAGCAAACATCTGATTTGCAAAAATAAATAAAAATCATTTGCAAACTTTTTTGTGGTTTGTCTGCACAAGATTTTGACACATAGTGAAGCATGCTTTGAGTACTTGATATTAGCACAGATCAGGGAAAACTAAGTAAAAAAGCAATTCTTGATTTTTACCACATAAACCCAACTATTTTCATGAAAAAGGTTCATCGATGAAGTTAAACATCTAGATCTATAAATACACTCAATGCACAATGCAGTACATTCCCCAGAATATCAATCTGTAACCAATGGTATAGAGTTCACCCTACCAGATACTAGAAAAGAGAATATGAGCATGCCTTCCTTAATACAACTCACTACTAAATTCAGATCCGAGACTGATAACTACATTGATGATACGTCTAACCAATAATTTTGGGACGGAGGGAGTATCACTTTACTTGTACCTATCTGTAAATGATAAATAATTCTTTTCAAATAACAAGACAAATTCAATATACCAAGGTTCATCGAGTTTACACAAAGTCTTGTATTGCTAAGAGGTTGTTCCATCACTCAAAGCCATAACTATCGATCACAACAGAGCAAATTTGCCTATTGCTTCTAAGCTCACCTTTTTGTCATTAAAAACGCCTATCAAAGTTGAAATATATGAAGCAATTCATTTGACTAATTTATTTATGTTCTGGGATATGGGCACTAGGCACATTACTATACTTGACTAGAATTTGTTCATAAAATCACTTTGTTCCTTTAAGCAATCTGTACCAGCACTCATGTTGTTATTATTTTACATGTTTAATACATAAGATCATCTGTTTTGTACTGCTCCTACCACCAGCTATTATTGGTAAAAAGTTACTTCCAGAGCTTAATGACAACTTGACTATGGCAGATAGAATTTGCTATGCTATTATTACTGTTAATGGCACGATATAGGGGAAGGACTTTTACATGCATGTCAAGTGTTATGAATTAACAGATAAACTGTGATATATCAAATTTAGAAAACGAGGGAATACCCGTTGGATATCTTTCAGGTAAAGCATCGGTGAAGTATCGTAAGCCCCATTGTTCATCTTCAAGTTTATAGCATCGAGGTCCAAAACTTGGTTAGCATTGACAACACCAAAATTCTTGAGAAGTAGCCCAGATAATTCTGAATATTTGTCAGAGTTTATAATATCAGAGAAGGCACGCCCACATAGCTCAGATATAGTAGAGCCGTCTGATTGTCTATGAGAATGTTCTTTAGCAGAACTATGTGTATTATCGTCACTTTTTTCAGCGCTATCGAGAGACTCCTGCAAAAGAAGCAGCTTACTTAAACCTAAGTAAACAAAATTTACATCACACCTCTCAGAGATCAGCTAAAATAATACATCATTCTTGAGAAGGTATTCTACCTTCAGCACAGATGTGCAACCACTTTCCGGATGAGTGACAAGAGATTTTTGGATGCATCCACCTAGACCGTTTTCACACCCATTAAGCGATCCATGCATCTGCTGCAAGACAGCCTTACCACAGTGCGTAAGAGAACATTCGCCTGGCCCGTTAGAAAATGCCTCAAAACTCAATCTGCGAAGATCTTGATCGGAGGCACTACCATCAACAGCCTCTATCTGCAAAAAAACAGGTTGACTGAACTGATTCACAAACCACCCAATACAAAGCCCAAAAACCATATATTTTACTAAATAAGTACAGTTATTGTAAATAGCCAACAAAACCATGTATCCAATTTGACCGGTGACCTTCTTAGTTTCTAGATATGAACAAATTAAAATGAATGATAAAATCTTAAGATCCTTAAAACTGACCCATAGAAGTCAAATCTCCAAGACTCCCAACTCTTAACCAGTCAAAAAAAGCTAAGGAACCTCAGACGTCGTAATAGTCTAGTTAATTCAATAACGCATATTTGACTAGACCCACAGCCAACAAGTGAGAGGTCATAATCAAAATGATATAAAGGCAAGGAATGAACCCATGACCCACATGTTATGCTACATGTCAAAAAAACGAATGAGGTTTTCCCAGTTCAAGTTACCTGAGCCAGCCCCAAATGTGTGAACCCTAAATCCTAAATCTTTGCAGAGGCGTAACGATTAAGCCGGATAATTCACTTAGGTTAACAAACTACTGCGTACCAGCGAGGAATGTCCTAAATCCTAAATCTTTACAAATTTCGAAAACATCACAATCATACTAAATCCTAAACTGTCATTCCGCAAAAAGTAAGGCTTAACAATTATCAAAAAACAAAACAAATTAACAAACAATTTGAACCAATTACTCTTAACACAAGAATAAAAAAGAAAAAACAAATTATACCGAATAATCGAAGTTGGTCTTAACGGCTTGGTCAGAATGACTAGCAACAATCTTTCGGCGTTTACGCCTCTTGTAAATCCTAACACCATCAGCAGAAGAACCTTCTTCTTCTACTTCTACTTCCACTTCTTCACAACCATAACTACTACCATTCACCATCAAATCCTCACCCTTATTATTATTATTATTATTATTATCACCATTTACTACAACTACAACATCTTTTGTTTCAGTTATTGGTTCGTTGTTATTATTATGATTCTCAATCTCATCAAGCATCATTTTTATTTGCTTATTATGCAATTGAAGGGCTAATTGAAGTGGGTCGGATTGGGTTTTAGTGAAATTGGATTTGGGGTTTTAGTGTTATTTTGTGAGCCCTAATTATTTATTTGGGGGAATGGGAAGAGAGAGAAGGGGGAGTTTAAAATTTTGGTTTGAGTTCAAATGAGGTCATGAAGACTTCCCAACTTAACTTATCCTTTGGTCAAACAGTCAAACTCTTTTACTTACACAATCACATGTCATTTAATTTTTGTGATATTTATTTTGTTATTATTATTATTATTTTTTTTTATAAAATCATATTATTTTATACATCAATAAATATACATAACATGTTATTGTATGATTATTATTATTATTATTATTATTATTATTATTTTAATTGTTGTTTTAGCGAGCATTTTTCTGAAAGGTGTTAATTATAGATCCAGCTAACAAGGTTTTATCGCCCACACTAGATTAAATCAGTAACAAATGCAATATTTATGTGAGTACAAATGCAATAGAAAATATTTGGCAAAGTTAAGAAAAGACAAATGTAAATTATGTTAAGATGTGAAATATTAATCTCCTATTTAATTACTATTCATTTTATCAAAGTTTTTGATAAATGATAGGAAGCCAAGATTATTCGGGTGTTTTAGAAGGGAAAAAAAAGACTAATGTTATTTGATTCATATTCAAATTTTTCACCACAAATATAAATTAAGATGTGCGAATTAGATTCGTACTAAAAAGCATTTTAATAAATAAACAACACTTTCAATGTCATCTCTATTAGATGTCTAACAATAAAACTCATATACAAATGTGAAGTGTTAGACGTTTGACATGTTAATAATTTCTTACAAAAATGATTAATATTAAATTTGATAAACTATAAGGATAACTTTTGGTACTCAAATTATTTGTTCATTCTCTTAATTTTCAATTGTTCAAAATCAATTTTCTTAAAAAGGTAGATGGAACTGTTTAAATTTTTAATATTACTCATAATCAAAATTATTATTTGCAAAATCAAACAAAAAAGAAATCAACAGGGAATTCATGTTGTTGATCTACGTGATAGCCTTAAAGAATGTATTATCTAGTAACAAATACTATATGTATTTAAACAGATGGGTGACAACTTCGCCTTCAAAATGGCAAATTTGAATAAGTTTTGTTACGCCCCTAGGACACATCAGCAAAAACTGTATACATAAACTATATCGCCAGTTCGCCACTTAAGTTTGTTATAGCAAACCATGTTTCAAAAGGTCGGAATATTCTTATATGTTGGTCTATTTGTGACAATACCCCGCATTTTCCTTAGTTGTTTCTGTTCGATTATGCATTTCAAGTATTCGCTCATTGAAACAAAGTAAACATCTGATTTTCACGCAGTGCGAAACCAAAGAACCATAAAGTAGGATTTACAACACCGGTTTTGGGCAACAAAAATAGGCGTGGCATCATCTAATCCCATAAACTTAACTCGATTGCTTTGCATTCACATTTTTACTCCATGATATCCTTCCTCAACTGTGCCCAAACTACATAGTATACAGTCATTTTTTATGCATTATTTCATTTTCTTGTAGCTCTTCGTGTTGGCTAGATTCAAATGCATGTACTAACAGTTAGTTTCAAGATCTACTGTAAAAACCATTGTTTATATTCTTTAACTTTGGTGAGGTTATTATAAAACACAGCTGTTAAGAGAAAATAAAAATAAAAATAAATAAATAAACAGAAATAAAAAAACTTTACCCAATCACAAACATAAAACACAAATTCCATGATAAAAGAAACTCTTTCTTTAAATTCTATAGTTCAAATTCCATTGTACACTTCCAGTTTTCTTAATCATCAAAATAGACTGGTATCTATTTACTATGACCAACTTGTACATAACTGAAAAACACTTTTCCGCCTGTACATTCCTCTTCCATGCGCATTCCCCTTTTCCTTTCTGTCTATGATTAATCTTTTTTGTTAAAAAAAATAATCCAAACAGCTCAAAAAAGGGAATTGTTACATACCTGAGCAGGCAAAGAAATTTGATGCTCTGCTTCAAGGTAATTCCCACTCAACTGAACTGCTATATGTGCACAACACGATCCAGATTCCTTCAATTGACCTAATCAAGATACACTTTGGTTGTCAGACATGATCCTATTCATTATCCTAACGGGTTTTGTAAGCTCATCTAAGTCGACTACACCTAAATCAACAGACTCGCTACTAGTCACTGTTGTTCTTCGGTCACTTGTCACCTCCCCAGCTTCCTCATCACTTAATCCTAAACTGATATATTCAGTCAGTTCTCCTTCACACAACATATCCCCTTCATCATCCCTCAAATAATGCTTCTCAGATATGGGCATTGCCTCTCCACCCATAATAGAACCAAAATAGCGACCCCTTGAATTCTTTTGGTTTTGTTCCAGTGAATGTTGTCGCTTCCTCTTTAACCCCATTTTTCTGTTTTTAGGATGATGAAGCTTGCATTTTGTACCTTGAGGGCAAGCGCCTGTTGCTTCAAATACTGGGCATGCATATGTGTGCTTCTTTCGACACTGCAAGTTAGAGATATGATATTTTTACACAATTAAATATCAGTGTGTTGTGTGCGTGTGATTCATAGTCTCAACAGAATATAGTTTCTCATTCTAACACCAAAGTTTTCAGCCTAAAAAACAATAAAACTACCTATGTTCCAAAGCTACATATACAACCTATGTACAGATACAGTTCTACATGATATTATATGTTACCATATACATTAATTTTGTTCTAATATCTAGTTAGCTTAATATTAATATACTTATTATTGTGTTTAAATATACTACATAGAAGTTCTGGAGGTAATTGGACCTTGCTTATCTATTTAATAATGCCTTCCTAGTCCCTGCTCCATTTTAAGAGAATAATGAATTAAATAAATATAAACCGGTAAATGAGAGATATCAATGATATCAACTCCATAACTACCTCATCGCCATCTGCACAAAAACCCTTGAGAAAACCTTCACAGATAGAGGCAGCTGAGTTCACATTTACATGTCTATAAGGACATTGTTTGTTTGAGCACACTCCTGCCATGAAATAAGTTTAGAACTTTGATCTCGGTGAGATAATCAAGTGTAAACAGAATATTCAACCCTCACCCTGCATAAAATAAGAACAATCTTGCATCCGTTCGGGAATGACCTGGAAGGAAAAACAAGAAAGAAAAAGACATCATTTCATAATATAGCCCATGGAGGTCGTAGAATTAAGTATTTGGAGATAAATTGAGCAATTATTCACCTTATGAGTTAACTTGCAATTGGTGTTGGAGCATGAACCATTCAAAAACTTGGTGCAGACTGCAATTTTAGATGAATCATGGATGTATGGGCATTTCCCATCATCTTTGTTGCATTTTCCAAACCTTGTAAAAAACTGACAATACTTTTTCTTTTTAGCCAACCGAGATCTGGCCGTGTGCAAGCTCCACCTTACTTTTTCACTAGCAAAGATGCGTGTGCGTCTCTTTGGATTTCTAACCAATTGGTTGCCATTTCCAATCCGTACATATCTAGCAATAATAAAACTGAATTTTTACATATTGCATAGGTATTGATAATTAAAACTACAAATCTGAGTAGACAGTTTCTGTTCAATATAAAACATATATCTTGCACCAAAATGAACATACTCATCATGGCCGATCTTTAATCTCTTTGGGACATAAACCCTCCTGGTCACTTCTTTTGACTGTACAGAAGTTGAAGATTCCTCGTCTGCAGACAATAAGTCTATTAGTGCTTTTCTTAGGTTTTGTGAGAGACGGCGATTCTCAAAGGCCGACTAACAAACTCATTCTATTTTACCATTAAATCCATCCAATAAAAAGTGTGGGGTCCTATGATACTGTCTAGCACATTAGACCCCTTAAGGTTTAAACAAGAATAAAGCTCATCAAGTAGCACTGAGCCAATGACCATAACCAACATAACTTTCTGATCATTTAGAGATCATACAATTAAATACGGGGTATATGCTATCTAGCTATGCTATAACTTTGCCAATAGACAATATTGAACAAAAGAGCATAGACAAACTTTTGTCATAGCCTT
Source organism: Artemisia annua (assembly GCA_014162995.1). Classification (NCBI taxonomy): domain Eukaryota; kingdom Viridiplantae; phylum Streptophyta; class Magnoliopsida; order Asterales; family Asteraceae; genus Artemisia; species Artemisia annua. The sequence goes on from LBNU01014760.1 coordinate 63,753, forward strand.
TCATCTTTCTTTCACTATGATTATTTTATCGCAGATCACTATCAACAAATGAACAATACCATTTGATCCCTATATAGGGCAAAATCTGTACCATCACATTAACTACCTCTCAGTAACTCATAAGTGCCTTACTGTGGCAGATTGTGAATAGCAAATGACATCTACTAAACCATAAATATATGAATCCAAAATCAGGAAATCTATATTTTCAAGAACATCTGAAACAGAACGTTTTAAAGTGGCATATCAACGCCTAAAGAGTACATAATATATTTTGTCCTCGGCAGCATGACAGGATGAACAGTTTTAAAATAAACAATGTCAATGTACATAGCAGCAATGCCGGATTTTAATAGCTTTCCGCCATTGCTAGAATAAGTCCACATATAATATGCTTATACTCCGACATATTCCTAAAAGTTATGTGTGGGTGTGTACAGATACACATATGTGTGTACATGGGCGGAGCTAGAAAACTAGGCAAGTGGGGGCAAACTCAAATCGACTTGTCGGTTTAAACTAGACAAATGGGGTCAGAAACAGTCGGGTGGATACCTCGGTTAGTCCGCATACATCTGAGTCAAAGACTCGCCTTCCCCCAGTAACATAAACAAGGAAAACCTCATCCGTTTACCCTAATTTGACTGTGTATGAATAAGAGATAACCTAAAGGCTAAAGCAACCATTCATAATTAAAGTGATGAGCATTGTCATCTCTAGAAATTACCAATGTTACCACTAAAGTTACTAATGTACTTTTTAGTTTTTACAATTATACTAAAGTGATCAGTGATTATTAACTTTTCAATATAAATGGTAACAATAGATTTTATAAACTTAAGTTAATATTTTAGAGGTCGTGATAGAAGAAAATAAGAGAAGTAGCCAAAGTGGGGATTGCATGGTTCAATCATGTGACCTCCGGCTGGTTAAACAGAGACATATGTGAAGATATTATTATAAGTACTAAAGCTTCTCAGAGAGCAAAAGCCCATAGTGCCCCCACCGTAGCTCCAACCGTCCATGTGTACATACATAAACACACATAAATAGATAAGTTTAGCTTAGCATTGAGCTATGAGCAAGAACTCATAGGTGCTTTATAGGCTGCCTGCATTAACTTATTGTTAAGGTATAATCACAATAATCAAAAAGAATACAACCAGATGTCTTGGTATAAACCAGGACTGGACCACCTGATATCCTCTGAAGCGTCCTCCTTGATGGATCCATTTTGTATCTGACCAAGCCAATACGAAATATCCGATCTCCTGCAAATAAACGCAGCTTTAAATGTGATAGTCAAACAAAAATACAGCCAGTAAAGTATAGTTATCTTAATCAAAACCCAAGATTGATGTAACATATCAGAAGTAAGAATACACCTGTATTCCAACAAAATTCAGATATAATCCCAAACATCCGTCTGGCTACACAAAGTGTTGTTTCTTACCTAAAATTGACTTACCCGACATATTACTCTTTTGGCCAGCAGTGGTTGAAGCAGTGCCATTCTGCTCTCTCTTCTTTTTCTCGGCTGCAGCAACTGCAAGTGTAGCTTCCTAATATAAAAAGGACATATTCACTGTTAAATAACAGGCTTACATTCGGCAATATGTGCCTACAAATTCATTTAAACATATGCACATACCTCGTTAGCTCTTCTTGAGTTCTTTTCTATGGACTTTGACCACTTTAAACCAGAACCACCAACACTCATCAACTTGGACATACGAAGAGAAAACCCATGCTTCGACCTTGTGTAGATCGTTTCTCTCTTTCTTGAATGTAGTAACTTGCGGCTAGATGAACAATCAAAACGTAGATTCTCAGAGAAAAAAAAAAAACAAAAAAAAAAAAAAAACAAATGTATCAATACAGATATACGAAAATAACCTGGTGACATCCTGATATACCTGATTGAAGATGAAGAGCTAGTACTGGGTAAAGAAGCTGAGATATTCTTCATATTTACCCAGTTTCTTGATCTTTTCCATGGGAACAAATTGGGCCTCAGCTTCTGATGCAATGGGACACCATCTTTTCCAGACTGAGAACCGAGGGTCCAGACGGAAGGGAATCTCAAATGTTTGTACTTCTTATATATACCTTGCATCAAAATATGAATCAAGTAAAAGATTATTACTCAACGGCTACTTTTAAAAATACATTGGATATATGACCGTTTCTATTTTACAAAATGCTAATACAATAGTTACCATTATGTAACATCTAATATTTTTTACATTTTCAAATATGATTCAGAAGCATACTATTTCAGATAACTGTGAGTCGAATCTAATTTTTGAGAGATAGATGAGATAAATAAGTACAAATAATTCAGTTCTGAATACAAACCTTTACCAGACTGTCGCTTAATATTGATCTTTGAATCCTTGTGTCCATCTGTAATTCCCGAGTCATCTCCCGCTGATGTTCTAATAAGTTGATTTTTCCTCCTCTTATAATAGCCATCAGATGACAATGGTCGAGTCTTATCTGACTCAACAACTGATTGGTCACTACTGGAAGCTGCAACTAACTGGTTTGATTTCGGCTTCACGTATTGTATCTTCTTTCCAGAAGCTCCTTCCTCTAGTGTCTTCTGGCTTTCGGAGTTGCTGGATGAACCGTTTCGATCTTCAGATACCTTTTGCACAGCAAGGTTTTCTTCGACAGGGGATGCAGACCGTTGTTCCAGTGGTGATGATGGCACATCCGTTGAGTATGTTGGGCCATCAGGTAATATGGTGCTGCCCGGTAGTGGTGGTGTGTTCGGCCTCACAACAGGAGCGGCGGACCCACCTGTTCTTGTGTAAGTATTAGGCGCCTTAGTTCCTAATCCTGCACTATTTCTTGTTTCAGTTGGGGCTGAAGGGTTCAATTGATAGACAGATGACCTTGAAGCAGGCGGAAGACTCGGAATAGCAGAAGCGGGAGCAGGTTTCCTTACAAGAGAATTACCACTACGTACATAAGAATTTTGACCCGTTACAGTTTGCTTAGGTGGTGGAGGAACAGGAGCGGAGTTGCTAGTGGATCTATGCCAAGTTCGGGGTTTCGCAACTTTGTTTGTTGCAGGGTTATTGACCCTAGAATTGGTGAAAACCATTGAAGAACGACCTGGAAAAACTCTTGGGACTACAGGCACAGAACTCGGTTTCTTCATCGGCAATGTGGGTCCCTGAACTTTTGCATTAGAACCTACAGTCTTAACACTGCTACCCTGAGATGTAGATGGTATTGTCTTAGTTTCTTCCACATGACTCGTTTTTACAATAGCTTTGGACTTCTCTACAAACGACTCAAGACGATCTAACAAAGCATCATCTTTAGAATCAGACTTTTCACTAATATTGTCATCATTCTTAGGGGAACTTAAAGTAGATACCGCTTTATTTGTTGACTTGCTAGACAACAATTGCGAGTCTGAGATACTAGAAACCTTTTGGGAAGAAACAATATTGGTCAACATATCGGGAAGAGATTCACCTAAATGATCATTTAAGCCAGTTACAACTGCAATGGTGTCAGTATCACATGCAGATATAGTACTCGACAAGGGTGATAAATCATCCTTCCGAATTAGGTTAGTTTCATCTGTACTAGGATCGCTACGATCATGTGATAGAGCCTGACCTGACATTGAAACCAAATTTGCCATTTCAGTAACTTCATCTTTATCAGATGAACTACTTGGTACCGCGTTATCTTCGGCAACTACAACAGGATTTTGAGATTCTAGACAGCCATCTTCAGATAACTTGCTAGACCCATTATCCTCGAGCAATTGGCATTCATCTTCCTTTTTTGATGCATCATCAATAGAATCTTCAGCGTCACTCTCAGAGGATACAATTATAACATCGTCATCTGAACAGGGATCTGGAGAGTTTATATCAAGACCGGCACTTGTTTCTTGTATCTCAACAGAACAATTGACCAAACTGTTGGAAGCGTTGGTTGCATCAGGGATGGCAAACGATTCTGTGGGGCAGCTTTCAAACTCAATTTTCTCTTGCCCTGACGTAACAGAATTGTCAGTGCCAACTAATGACAGCTTAACATCTGCAGCTATGTTTCCATTTTCATTTTCACTGGGCTGGTTAAGATCAATCACCAGACCATCACTCGTCCTAGATACCTTTTCAACAGAGCCATCGCCCAAACTATTCACATCGGATAGACTCGCATTCTCAACTTCCGAACCATCTTTCTTTAAAACAATAGCCTGTGGAGCTTTCTCCACTTCGTTAGAAACTATTTCTTCTAGAGTCGGGAATGGAATAGCATCATCAATAGGTACACTCTCGCTCTTCTTAGGATTCTCACTCTTCTCAGATTTGTCATCTTTCTGTGCACTCTGAAAGCTAGATAACGTCGACCCGATATTCATTTTCCTTTTCTTCCTAAGCCTAAAGGAGAGTGGTTTATGAGATACACCACCATCATCACCCGACAAAGAACCGTTCTTGCCATCAGAAACACAACCCTTACCCTTTACCTTTACCTTCTTAGAAGCCTTTTCAGAACTAGAAGGCGAGTCTACCCGATGTGAAGAGCTACCAGACCTTGTCAAACGCTCACCAAATTTCGACACAGGTGAACCAAACTCGCTACCTCTCTTACTCTTCCTATTCCTAGACGGTGTATCAGACAATGGACTCGATGGCGTGACAACAGCCTTAGCCACTAATCCATTTGACTGAAACGACACGTCAAGCTCTACAGGACTATTCGCTTTAGCTCCCTCGACCCTATCCCTATTTTTACCTACGCTATCCCTCTCCCTCTCCCTCTCCCTCTCCCTCTCCCTATCCCTATCTTTCTCCTTATCTTTACCTTTACCCCTAGAGTTCCTATTATTCCTATTAGTATTATTCGGTTTACCTATCCTTTGTAAAACGCTCTTCTTTTGGACTTGCTTAAACTCGTCCCTAGCCCTATTAAACTTACTCGGCTCATACTCGTTCTTTTTCCCTTTCATAATCCACTTAGGATCATCCTCCCCATGACTATTCCATATCCGCTCCTCTTCCGACATTTTAACATAACTAGACTTATTATCGACAACTAAACGCTCACTAAACCGATCGTTAAACACATTTTGCTCACTAACAACAATATTATCATCTCTAAACCTATTATAATAGCCACTATCAGATATCGTATCGTTTCGATAATTCGAAGGCGGATACATAAACCTAAGAGGATCCGATATCGACTCGTGTCGAGCCGAAACCCTAGGGGGCGGTGGTTCAAGGTATGTAAAGTGCGGTTGATGAGGATTATACGACGGCGGCGGTGGAGGAGGCGGCGGAGGAGGTTGCTGGAAGGTAGGGTATGGTGGCGGTGGCGGAGGCGGCGGTTGCGACGGCATAAAGTGGTGGTTAGGGTAGATGTTGCGGTGGTCTTCGGGGAAACTGTTGTTAATTGGTTGTTGTTGTGGTGGAAGGATGTACCTGTTGTGGTTATGGTGGTTGAACGACGGGTATTCCATCGGAACACGGTGGTCAACGACGTTGTATGGTGGTTTGACTTTTTTAAGGCGTCTGTGTGAGATTTGTTTTTTTTTTTCCTTTGTTTTGCCTGTTTTGGACGGCAAGAGGTTCCAAGTTTTGTATATTATTGTTTCTTCTCCTTCCCTTGAAAAAGAATGTTATCTTCAATTGGTGCTGTGAGTGTGACCCGGGTGGTCTTGATCCTGTTTCGGGTTGTTCGGTTCGGATTAGTTGAGACGTCGTGCTCAATCGAGTATAAGGATCTGTATATTTCTAAATGATTTCTATTATTCTGTAAGATTATACGTAATTAAGATATCTGGACAGGAATAAAATGTTAATCAAGTTGATTAGGTTTACTCAGATAACTTGGCTAAAAATTTAAAACCCAATTAACTCGATTGTGATTCTCAGTTGGTTAGTTGCTCTGGTCAGGTGATAATGACACGCATATCTACGATTGTTTTGTTTCATCGATGTGAAGAAAATGGAAATAACAGTTTGTTAGTTTTCTTAACAAGAATGAAAGTCAAGTAAGACTTTGTTACACCGAGATATAACTTTGATTTATGGCAACTTGAAAGTCATTTTGATCATGATCTCAGATTCGTAGAAATTTGCAAGTTACATATAGTGTTTTCTACTTACGTTTATGTGAAATAGTAACGCTATTAACGGCCATTTTTGTGTAAGTATTTGATTATTGTAACGGCTATATATTAAAAGTTTTAGAGAAGTAGCCGATGAGTGATAGTCTTTCTTTAAATTATTGTAAAGTATCCGTTGAGTAACGGTCTTTATATTTTAAAAGTATTTGAAAAATAGTCGTTGAGTAACGGTCATACACACATCTTATTTATATACTTGATTCATTCCTTCATCCATTGTCTCACCCTGTAGCCTTATATTATTCGCAGTTCTATTCCTTTTGTTGTTGTTTGTTTGTTGGATCTAATTCCTTTCTTTTCACAATTGGTTCCATAAATCCGCTTCTTAGAGCAATACTCGTTTTTTATTCTACCTTTCTCACAACAAAAATGCTTACTTATACGTGTTTGATGAGAATGAACGCTCTTACTTTTGTCTTTAGAGGCTCTCTGGACCATGGGATGCTTACTTGTTGTAACCGTCATTTTTGTGTAAGTATTTTATTATTGTAACGGTTATATTAAAAGTTTTAGAGAAGTAGCCGATGAGTGATAGTCTTTCTTTAAATTATTGTAAAGTATCCATTGAGTAACGGTCTTTATATTTCAAAAGTATTTGAAAATTAGTCGTTGAGTAACGGTCTTACACACATCTTATTTATATACTTGATTCATTCCTTCATCCATTGTCTCACCCTCTAGCCTTATATTATTCGCAGTTTTATTCCTTTTGTTGTTGTTTGTTTGTTGGATCTAATTCCTTTCTTTTCACAAGTTGTTCCATAAATTCGCTTCTTAGAGCAATACTCGTTTTTTATTCTACCTTTCTCACAACAAAAATGCTTACTTATACGTGTTTGATGTGAATGAACGCTCTTACTTTTGTCTTTAGAGGCTCTCTAGGCCATGGGATGCTTACTTGTGTTTTAACTACATGAAGAGCCTTGCTTATACGCATCAATCCCATGGTCAGATAGCCTTTAGAAACATGAGTAATATTCGTTCCTTTTGTGAGTGTCTCTTAAAGGAAACAACTTTGATTTGTGATGAGGTATGATCTCCTTCGGATATCCCGGAGGAGATAATCCCACTTAAGCCACTAAGATTGGTAAAGTATAAAGAGAAGAATTAACACATGTTGGAACAGTCTTCCGGAGTAGCGGGGTGGCGAAGGCCATCTCAGGTTCGTACCATGTGACAACTATTGTACGACAAGCTATAGATGGAACAGTAAATGGTCCACAACGGCCACCTGTGACATCACGACAATATGACGCCCGTGTCGTGGAGTCTAGACCAGGTAGTATAAATATGGTTGTTCACTCAGTTGAACGACACACATTCACTCATTCCTTTACTTCGCTACTTACTTTCTCTCTCTATACTTTATCTCACTACATTTCATACCAAGCAAATACTTATTCTCATGCCGGAGTTTGGTCTCGGATTAACACCCCGAGGCGAGCTAACGGTGTTATGTCTTATTTCAGCTCAAAGGATGAAAGAGTTAGCACTAACCTCCGAATGACTGGGGTTGAGAGAGTGATTACGGAAAATTGCTTCAACATTTTGCAATTGTTAAGGGCCACTTGTTCACCAAAAATCGAGTTATTATTAGGTAGGATGTGGTTCAAGCGGCAAATATCCTTCTAATGTCAAGTAAACAAAATCATTTTTAAAGTCATTCATATGCACTTTTCTTTACCTCATACAATGTGAGAGGACAATGCATGGATTAGAGGGCAATGTAACTAAAAGCATGTTTCAAATGTAAAAGATTGTTTCATCGCTTACACTAAATTCCAAAATTGTTTATTTACTGAAAACAATTTGAGGAAGCGCAATGACGATGGCGAAGGATAAGAGTAACAATGAAGCATCTACAACAGAATTAGAAGTTGTCAAGATTTCATAATTAAAGAGTTGAGGAAAAGTGGTGCATTAAGTTCAAGAAGAAAAGCTAAGTAAAAGTGTGTATTGCAAGGTTGAATGGCAGATGGCTTGTACCTTGTGTTTAAAGGTTTTTCTTAAGAAACCCTATGCTAATACTTGTGAGGATGGGCTGCAAATATTTTGGCATTAGAGTGTTTTTTGTGAAAGACTTTTAAACACATAAAGAAGTTTCCTGCCTTGATGGTTACTACTCTGACCCTGATTTGCTACATAACAGGGTATTTGGTATTAGAAATTATCAGTAGTTGATATCAAAAAGGGCCTGGTTCATGAAGTGCCTGTACTTATATTGGTCTCTACCAATGTTTCTCAATTTTCACACTGGAAATTGAGGAAATTTTATGTTCACATCAGCTGATGGCCTTGTATCTTGGCCTAGAGTGTACATTTACTGGGTCTGCTTGCTTATGTTCTCAGTGGATCTTTGTTAGATATTGGGGACTGTAGTAAGTAGAGTAAAGCAAATGTATACATAGGTCATAATGCAGGTTTCCAGTTGTGAAGGGTAGTGAACATGGAGGGCAGTGTATGAAGCATGGAATAGTGAGGAGTGAAAGATGAACCTACTTGGTCCATGCTATACACTGCCAAATGAGGAATGGGTGGTACTCACTGTAGGGAGTGTGTTCCCAGTTGTGTGATGCCATTGTAGTAGATGAAAATGTAGCACAACTGGTATAGCCCCTACAGTGGAGAGGTTATGGGTGCCTAGTGAAGCCAAACTCTTGTCTATCTTAACCATTGTGGTGGCAGGTTGAATGGTTTTGGTGGAAAGAGATTTGGAAATGTAGCTAGATGGTTAAGGTGCATTATAAGGTGAATTTGATGATGAAAAGACTTGGAATGATTGCTGATTCAAAAGTGAAGAATATGCAGAAGAGTTATTGTCTGTTATTGTCTTCTTGTATAGTACTATCAGATATAGTTGATGTCTGATAAAAGAGATAGTATATGTTCTGTTTTTCTCTGTTTGGGATATGTCCAAAACAGGTTTATTTGGTTCTAAGCATTGTAAATATTTGGAAGTTAATATAAATTCACCTTGACAAAAAAAAAAAAAAAAAAAAAAAAAAAAAAAAAAAAAAAAAAAAAAATCATAATTAGTGTTTTAAAACTACATATAATCAGAAAGATTTCCGATAAAACCAACTGGGCTAGCTCAGTTGGCCACCAAGGGTAACCTTGGGGAGGTATCGTTGGAGAGGTCTCAGGTTCGAGTCTCACCATGGACCTTCAGGGCCCGAAGAGTGGGGTTTATCCCCTAAGGAGAAAGGTTCGATGCTTGCATACTGCCCAATTGGATGTCACTGTGGGCTCGAATCACTAACTACTAACTCGCCGTTCAAAAAAAAATCCGATAATATCATAGGATCTGAAAGTTTACGCTGTTTCTTTTTCTGCTCATTGTGGTTTCAAGCCCATAATTGAATTGGTAGCTTGTTGAATGGTTTTCAAGGCATTTGTTGAATTAATTATGTGTCTGAATGTGCTTAACAACCAATAGGGTTAGTTTTAATTTACAGTGAGTAAAACAGTATTATACACTCGAATCATGCCATAAATTAAATACTTTCAAGATGTCCAAAGTTTTTGTTTTACATGGATGAGTTCCACACTTTTTTAGTTGGATAACAATCGAAAATTGATATACTCTTTCATAACATATGGGGAAATCCAAAGTTACAGGTAAACCAAAGTCATCTCCATACTCCAGGTTAAGTTCTTATACACTTCCATTGCAGTAAAAGATGGAGACCCGGTAGTGGCAACTTAACATACAAAAAAAGTAGTATTGATAAAAAGCATGTTTTAGATTGGTCAGAGCCAGAATTCTCAAAAGTGTTGACTGTTTTCTTCAAATTATAAGTTTAATTAAACCTTAAAAAAAATGGTGCCGTTTTACCTTAGCACTTTCCCGCCAAAAATTCTGGCCCAGATCTTTAGCCCAGTTTCCTGGTCCAACTTTATTTGCCCTGGAGTTGGCCCATCCCATTTATTTGTAACCCTAGATCAAGCATCTCAGCATCGCCTCAATTATTTGTAACCCTAGCACTCTGTTCTCAAGTCTAAATTTTAAAGAATGGAAGGGGAAGGGATGGGAAGAGTTATTTATTTTTGTGTTCTTGAGTTTATTTTTTAAGTAGGAAGGAAAGGATAGGAAGCTACCAAATTACCAATATACCCTCAAAACTATATTGATTAGTTAATTGATTTTTGCACAACAAGATCATACATCAATAAATTATTAATTTTTTTTTTGAACATCAATAAATTATTAATTGAGTAATTCACTTTCATAGTAAATGAACAAGAAGCTGAATCAAAATAAAGTGAATACAACTTTTGGAAAATGGAAATAACAGATAAGACATGCGGGGTCGCAATTAAAAACAAAGAATTCATCAATTAGTAGACAAACAATTCGTAGGCAATCAATTGAGTAATACTTTGTATTCATGAATGGTAAAGTCTCCCCGTCAATTAAATAGAGAATAATACAAGTTGACCAAGAGATATATTTATGAAGTCATAATCTAATCTCTGCGTTTTTGTCTTCTGCAGTTTTAGAATATGATCCGTATGAGATTTTCATTTTTTTTTCCGGGTAGGATATAATAGTAATTTAACAAATACGCATGTTGTTAGTTAGTCACTTCCCCTCCTGATCATCTCAAACATGGCGGATTACAAATACGCACAAAAGCTCATCCCTTCCCTCCCTCCCACCTTCCCGTCCCCTACCTTTCCATCTTAAAAAAAAACTTAAGAACGCCTTTTTTTGATTTCCCTTCCCATCCCCTTCCATTAGATGAGGCGCCACTCCTTCTTCCACTCTCCGGATTCTTCGTCTCCCATCGATTACTCACCATAACAAGAAATGAGACCCAGAAAATCAAACAAAATCCAATTATTAAAGCGCGCACACACGATTGGAAGACATGGAGATCGATGGTGGTGATGGTGCGAATGGCTCATGGTCTGTTGGATTTAGGTTTCAGTATAAACAAACACAAAGTACTAAATTGTTTAACCGTTTCATCTGATTCATTAGCCTGCTATTTGTTTATTTCTTTATCGATTAATGGGTATTGTTCCGGTTTGACCCATTCATGTGCTGGTATCATTGTCTACTGCGATTAAATTCTAAGCTGTTGTCTACAACTTAACATTTGAATTTTGCTATGTTATTCTACCTTATTTATAGATAATCATCTCGACAAGAAAAACATGGCCAAAACGTCGCAAAATAAACAGGCGAGCCCGCAACGCGGCGTTCGTCGCCAGTCTCGTACACTAAAATACAAAAGTACAAAGGCTAAAGCCTTGATAATATTCTAAAGGTATCCGAACCCACAAAAAGCTAACTCAGAAATATATCGATACAAGCAACTTTATCAGATCTTCACATATGGTGCGAAGGAAGCTGCCTACACTTCTCGCAAAATAGGCCATCCTTTTCTGATAATTTCATTGACCTTGCCATCAATCCGGCTTTGAATTCTTGGTGGGCATAACTCTGCTGCATACCCATTCAGCTTTGCTGCCAAGCTTGATTTCTCCAGCTCTTCCTCCGCCAAATTACCAATTAACTGAAGAAGAAAGGGGTTTCGTTTTAGCTCAAATTTCTGCACATTTCACAAGATTAGATCTCAGTTAGTATGTTGCCTTCAAGGTCTGGTTGCTATTTTTTGGATTATTTTTGCCACATACCAGCAAGGACAAGGGTTTTATGTACCACGACAACAACAATACTCAATGGCATGAGGGAGGTGAGATGTAGACAATCACACCCCTACCCGAGGGTAAGTGTGTGCGTGCATACATATAGACTTTATGTGTGGTCGTGTGTGTGTGGGGATGGTTTAGATGCTGAGATAAAAGTAAGCATATATAACAAACACATACAAGCGTGCATAGACATAAACACATACCGACATAGAAACATAAGAGCATGCAAGCTTATATGTATGTAAGGAAAATATGGCTCCACGGGAAGTTACGGTTAACACATCGCCTAAAATAAGTGGACAACATATGTTCACATTCACAAGTGATTTCTTAGATACTTTTTTTTTTAGAACGGCATACTTTTACAACCTACACCACCTCTCCACAAATACTATCTCACATATGTCTCCAATGAGACTTGAACCCACAACCTCTTAGCTGATGGGTCACTCACATACCGTCGGGCGCTGGGCCAAAGGGATTTGGTGATTTCTTATATACTCAGATATTCATAGGAGGAAGAGGGCAGGGGTTAACTTTATTCAAGAGTCAATAGAATCAAGAAGAAAACATACCTGGTGTTCAGGCTCTGCCGGATAAAACGTTTCAAGCTGTTGAATTTGGGTGGTTACAATGCTACTCCTTGACTTACTTTGCTCTCGTTCTTTGCTCACCGAAGCCAATCTGGACTCCTCAGTTCCATTAATAAATATGATAGACCTGTTGAACCAAAACATACATTTGGAAATTCCGTAAATTTGGAATTTGACACACACAATAGGAAAATTTTAAACGGCAAAATGCAAACAATATTTCACCTGTATTGATTGCCGACATCAGGACCTTGCCCAAATACTTGCCTAGAATCATGACTAGACCAGAAGACCTCCAAAAGTTGCCTGAAATTAATCAGCCGAGGATCATATTCAATCTGCAGAGAGTTCATGGAAGACCATGACACAAGTTCCCTTAAAACATCTCAATAAATTGTCTCAAAATATGTAATATGGAAGTTCAAATAGCAACAGATAATATAAGTATTTTTTTTGAAGGTGAAGAAGACTCGCCCAAACACTATACACCAGATGAATAATATATAGGTAAGACCTGTTGTTCGCTGCCTATCAGTACAATTTGAACTGTAACAAGAGAAGTTGGTTCGTTAAAACCAGTTTATGGGACTCTAAGATGGTTCAGGATTGTCAGCTGTAAGAGCCTATATTATGAGCTTACCAGAGCCTATACGAGACATGTAAAGCTGGTCAGCCTGTTGGGCACCTATTGTTTTTATTTATGTTTATTGTTTTATTGTAATTTTAATTTATAGCAACTAATTCGAGGATGTGCTTATCCAACCTTATCATTTGGGCTTAAGCTTATGTTAATAAGCAGCTTATGACTTATGATCAGTAAGCTCATACGCCCAAGTTGAGTGTTTGTATTAGCTTATTAAAGTAAGCTCAAGTGTTTGCAGTTGCTTTACTTGCTTATGATGGTAAAAGTACCCTTAGGGTTAATCTACAAGTGTAAAATGGTCTTTTGCTACAGCACACCTCAATTAAGCCCAAGTCTTCTCAAATAAGCGACAAAAAATGGGCTTTTAAAAACCCCCTATATAAGCTCATAAGCTCAAGCTTATCCAAACACTTGGATGGGCTTATTTTGGCTAACTAAGCAAATAAGCCCTCTAAAAGAGCTTAAACAAACACCACTGATTTCTTGAATCTTATATGATCCCATATGATCGTAGCCAAAGCCAGTTTTACAAAACTCCAACTCATATATCAAAGTAAAGGAAATCATACATTCATATTCGAGAAGAACAAATACAAACAGATCAGATAAATGAAGATGGTTCTTTAGAATCCAACTCCTCCCTGAATCCAATTTCCAGAATCTTACAAAATCAGTCCATTTAAACTTCCAATACCTACTTGTTTTAGGCCTGTGTCTTTCTGTCAACTGAAAAAATTGAGGTATGCAACTAACTTCAGAAGATGTACCAAAAATCTGCTTGGCTGCACTCTGCATACTCTAGCCAGATCAGAGAAGCTAAGGGGTTTGATTGCTCAGACACATCTCTGAATAATTCTAGGGACAAAAAAATGCTGATTCTCAAATCGTATTGGAGTCATAGATTAGGCAGACAAGGTTAAATATGCAATCAACCATCATAAACTGGGAGAGACTACACAGTGTAAAGATCCTAAAGTAGGAGAGGTTAGTAACAGTCTAGATGAAAAGCTACTCATAAATAGTTCCACACTATTCAACACTTTAATTGTTTGCCCTCAACTAAGCCATGTGATTAAGCAAAAATGCACAACCAGTCATAGAATGTGATCATTGTCCCTCTATGTCACCTCTTCTACACTCTTGGACTTCATTCTTCCATTCCATACGGAAAAGAATTGCTAACCAGCTCATCTAAAGGGTCAATTACATTACATTCAGATCTGGAAAAACTGTTTGTCCGGTCATTTTGGAACTTGGACTTATCTTAAATGTTTCAGATACAAATACCCTCTAGCATTTCAACACTGTTGAGTGATACTCCATTTCGTACCAAGATTCTCAGGATCATGCAATTAATCACTTGTTTCAACATCATCCTCAATGCTTATCATCTCAAATTTGTAGCAGCATAACTAATATAGGAAACAATGCTTTGTTCTTGTCCAGATGCTCTCATAACTACTGTTCAAATTTGTTTTTTGAATCAACTGATACTATTTTCTTCCTTCTCTAATTTTATTACATACAGTTACAATCTCATTCCTACCAAACAACTTTTAACTATTATAATTATGTTCCCACAAATAACCCATTAGATTTTACTATGGTGACCTCGACATGACATGCTGTAAACTTAATAATAATCAAACTATAACTCACGAAACATAAATAACGCATATAAAATAGATTCAACATCACGAATTCAAGACATAAAATTATCGCTAATTTCATAAAGAAGAGAGAATAATTTTCACATAGATAGAATAGCAAACAAGTAGATATTGCTAACATTCTCCATTCATTTAGTTTCCTACAAGTTCGCTCAAGGGGGATATGTTTTGTTATTACCAACACAATTGATATTTCACAGGTATAACATGAACAAAAGGTAACTTCCATTATATAATTTTCCTAACTTTCTAGGCACATGTATATAACTTATTCAATTAGTGAAACACTATTAACAACAAAGTCACTCTAATCTAAACATATAAGTGATATAACATAACGAATACTAGCCCCCTTTTAAAAAAAATTCTTCTTAATTACGACAATCTCAGCAATTAGTCACATACCCTACTAATCAACAACAAACAACCTTACGTAACCACTCAGGGATGGTCTAGTGGTAAAACGCCTGAGACTATCATCACAAAAATTGTGAGAGGTCTCCGGTTTATGTGGCCATGCCAACCTTCCCAAAAAGGAGATGGCTTCACTCGGTTTAAATATGTGGCAGTTGCCTCAAACTGGTGGACTAGTCGGTTAAAAGTTCAGAAATCATGATTTCAAGAAGAAAAGAAAAAAATAATAATAATAAAAAATAAAAAAATAAAAAAAATAAAAAGGAAAAGAAAAGGTACACTTCACTAAATTTCTAAGTAAAAACGTCTCTACAATATAGTAAAATAGAAAATAAGAATCAATCACAATCACTCTAATCTAGACGTCTTTTGTAACAAATAAATCTCACTAAACTAAATACTACCACTTTTCTCACAATATCCAAAAACCAAACATGTTTCTATTCATATATAACAACAACAAAAAAATATCCAATCCCGCCAGAGCAGGGTATTGGGGATGTAGAATGTAGTAGCCAAATCATACCCTTACCCCATGGGGAAAACCCGGGGCAGAGAGACCTCCGACAAGTTCCTATTATACATCCATCACAAACATGTTTTTATTTCTATCTAGCACTTGTTTATAACATTTTCATATACATTATAACATTAACAAGTATACATAGTCACATTCCAAATAACATAACCAACACGGACACAATGCGATCACACATGGCCTCAAAATTTATACACCATACCAAATATTATCGCACAAAGAAATAAATAAATAAATAAATAAATAAATAGATAAATAAATAATAAAAATACATATATAGATTCCTAGTATGATCACCCAACCTTACATGTACATACATTCTAAGGTCATAACATTACCAACTATACATAGGGGGTGTTTAGTGCTTATGTTTCATTAGCCCATTGGGCATATATTAAGGTTATGTTTGGCAACGGGCTTATCGGGGCTTGAGCTTTTAAAATTAGTTGACTTATAAAATAAGCCTTGTTTGTCACACAAGCTTAAACATAAGCCCAAGCCCATAAAAAGGGCTTATAGCTAGTCAAATACTTAAATACCCTTCAAAATATAATGGATTATAACGTAAAAGAATTTAATTTGATGTATCGATTGTACATTAATAAGCTTCAGCTCCAACTAATTCGCCAAAGAGCTTTATAAAAATATAAGCTTCAGCCCCAGCCCATTGCGCCAAACATACCCAACTTTAGGCTTATATAAGCTTATTATGAGTCACATTCTTCCAAATAAACATAGTGATTGCACGGGGCCTCAAAATCTATATCGGATACATAAACAACATTAAATAAATAAAAAAAGAGATATACATACAAGTATAGATTCAGCATGATCACCCAAGCTCCTATACTCCGGATTCAATTTAGACCCACCAGCATAACCAACACTAGTCCTAACAACTCCATCCAAACACCCGAAAACAGACTCCGATCTCCAGAAGCTTCCTAATGCAAAAACAGCTGTTTTGGTAACCTCATTCGATGGGATTAATGTCACCTGTGATATTGGGTTAGGGAACCTGATTGAATGAGATGGATTGGCTGATAATATAATGGCTATGATTAGATAAGGTAATGAGGTTACAGGGTTCTTCTTCATTGTTTGTTTCCGGTTGATTTGGTACTATGGGATTCCGATTTGGAAGGGGCTTGTTTGTTTGTTTGTGTTTATGTTAAAGGGAGGGATGTGATTTTCTCGTTATTAAGACTAGACGAATACCCGTGCATAGCAACGAGATTTTATAGCGACACATAGTTTATTGATAAAAAATATTTATAGGTTATAAACGAAAAATAATAAAAGTTTGAAGATTTGAGAATTAAACATAATGATAAAAAAAATTGTTGTATTTAATTTGGTAGATATGTTGTTAATTGGTTGTACAATGTGAATAAATCATTGTACTTTTAAGTAATGGATAATGTTTTGAAACCCGGTTCGACCCGGTTGAACCATTCCGGTTGAAAAATGGGTTGATTTAAAATGGTCAACTTGCTAGGTTGGGTCGAAAACGGGTCAAATTAAACTGGGTCAACCCGCCGGGTTTGAAGCATCTCGGGTCAACCCGATTTGTGTTTGAATTTGTTTTATTTAATTTGGTAGATATGCTTTAATTTGGTTGTACAATGTGAATGAATAATTGTACTTTTAAGTATTTGGGTGTTTTAATAAGAGTAATAATTACATTTCACTTTCTCTCTCATTTGACCATTGTTGAAAACTCAACATTTTACTTGAACTCAACATTTCACTTTTGACCATTTTTCTATTATAGACGAGTACCCGTGCATAGCAACGGGATTTTATAGCGACAGATAGTTTATTGATAAAAAAAAAGTTTATAGGTTATAAACGAAAAATAATAAAAGTTTGAAGATTTAGGAATTAAACATAATGTTTTGAAACCGGTTTGACCCGGGTGGTTCAACTGGTTGAACCGTTCCGGTCGAAAAACGAGTTTGAAGGGTCCCGGGTCAACCCGGTTTGTGTTTTAATTGGTTGTATTTAATTTGGTAGATATAATGGTAATGTTTAGAAACCCGGTTCGACCCGGTTGGTTAAACAGGTTGAACCGTTCCGGTCGAAAAAAGGTTCGATTTAAACCGGATCAACTTGCTAGGTTGGGTCGAAAACGGGTCAAATTAAACTGGGTCAACCCGCCGGGTTTGAAGCGTCCCGGGTCAACCCGATTTGTGTTTGAATTGGTTGTATTTAATTTGGTAGATATGCTTTAATTTAGTTGTACAATGTGAATAAATAATTGTACTTTTAAGTATTGGGGTGTTTTAATAAGAGTATTAATTACATTTCATTTTCTCTCTCATTTGACCATTGTTGAAAACTCAACATTTCACTTTTGACCATTTTTCCATTATAGGTAGTATAGATAAAATTTATAACTTGGGATGCAGTAACTTTATTAACTCGGTGATGCCTAAAATTTTTGGCGGGAAAATTTTTTGACGGGAAACAAACATTTTTTTTGGCGGATTTTTTATTATTATTATTATTTATTATTTTTACATTATTTTTTTTTGCAGGGGGGGTGGCGGGTGGGGTGTGACAATCAAGATGTCATATGATTCGTCATACTGATGTTGGAAGAGGACTTTCTTATTTTAAACCCATACGTGCGTATACAGTAACTCTCAAATCCTTCCTACACTTTTTATTATAAGGGACTTTTTATTTTAACTCATACCTGTCGTACACCCGGTACTGCATAAT
>LBNU01014760.1:82247-93882 GCA_014162995.1 Artemisia annua
CCATGCATCATATGAACACGTGTCACCCACACACCCGCCCCTTGCCGCCCCCCCCCCCCCCCCCCCCCCCCGAAAAAAAAAAATTCCAGCCAAACAAAAAAAAAATTTCCCGCCGAAAACTTTTTTACTGCATCACTGTTATAAATTTACTACATCACGATATATAAAGTTACTGCTCACAGTGCATCACATTATGATTTTGTACTGCATTCATGGTTACTGCATTTCATGGTCTATAACGTTACTGCATTCATAGTTACAAGGAACTGCATCATCCTAAGTTTTCTGAAGTCTTATGTACTGTAACTGGCATCACGGTTACTACTTCATGGTTATTAAAGTTACTGCATCATCATAAGTTTTCTGATCATACATGTATGTAACTGCCATCACAATTAAATACAGATTCTTTTATAAGTTTTTGTGCATCTTATTATAAGTTATGCATCATAGTTATAGTTCAGTGCATCAACTATGCTGCATAACTATTAACCTTAATACATAAAATTCTTATAACTTGGTGATGCAGTAACTTTATAACTCGGGTGATGCCTAAAATTTTTGGCGGGAAAATTTTTTTGCGGGGAAGAAAACCATTTTTTTTGGCTGGATTTTTTATTATTATTATTATTTATTATTTTATTATTTTTTTTTGCAGGGGGGGTGGCGGGTGGGGGGGTGACACATGTCATATGATTGTCATATGATGTTGGAAGGGTACTTTTATTTTAACGTTCCTCTGTTATCTGTTTAACATGCGATTATTTGATATTTTCTGTTAATCTCTTTTAACATATGCGTTTGGATCTTCTGTTTTAAGTGTTAACCCACTTTTTTTATTCATTAGGGACCTTTAGATCACTACTAATAGGGTGACACATGTCACTCCCACAATCCTTCTTACACTTTCTATTATAAGAGATTTTTTATTTTAACCCCACCCCGTGTACGCAATGTTTTTTTTTTCTTTTTTTCTTTTTTTTTTCTAAAATTTTAATTTATGTAATATTATCGATTAAAAAACAACATATGTGTGGTAATTGTCTTTTAAAGATTAACTCTTTCTTTTTCAAAAAGATCCTTTAAATAGTTATAAGTCCCATTCACGAACATTGTTTACACACGAATTAAATTTAGCTTAGACATTAAGCACTTTTTGATATAGTGTGTACTTTATTATAATAACCGAAAGGAGTGTAAGTCTTTGTAGCCCGTGCAAACACAGCTATAAAAGTTTCAAATTTTTGTTTCACGTTATACAGCTTTTGAGGTCTCTAACTAACCAATCTAAATATTATAACATGGAATTGTCACTGCCTTATGCTTTTATGGTGAAGCAAAATAAGATCCTTTTTGTTTAAAACTTAAAAACTTTGCCTCTTTAAAAATGAAAACACCGGTTGTGTTTGGCACGGGACTTTTAGGGGGTTCTAGGGGCTTGAGCTGTTAAATAAGTTTCGTTTATCACACATGCTTATAGAAATTTTTATAAGCCATAAGCCTAAGCCTCCATAAGCCAAAGCTAGTTAAAACATGCTTATGGGGCTTATAGTTAGTTTAATTACTTAAATACCCTTGAAAATATAACGGATTATTACGCAAAAGCTGTAGATATATTTGGAATTTAATTTGATGTATTTTTGTGCAATTTTACATTAATAAGCTCCAGCTCCAAGTAATTCATCAAACAACTTTATAAAATACATATGCTTAAGCTTCTGGCTTATAATATAAGCTATAGCTTCCGACTTATGATATAAACTCCAGCTACAGCCCTAGCTCCAGTCCGTTTTCGCCAAACATACACTATATGCCACTTCATATACTTGGAAAATTTATTAAAACGTCTATTACTACGTACTTGTCAATCTATGATCATCTTTTACCAAAACCAAATTTTTCTCTCTTTTATCCATTTAAACCTCTTCAGTATACCTTTACCTCCGACACCATTTAATGCGGCAAAAAACACTACCCCAAATTTGCTTTCGTCCTGCTAATCTTCGGTCCCGCCTTTGTAGTGAGTACCCGGATAAGACCGTTGGCACCTCTTATGGGCATGCAGTCATGGACGGAACTTAGAAGGGACCGAGGGGGGCTGCGGCCCCCCCAAAATTTTTGATCCTATGTACATTTTATACCTTTTCTTAAAGGGTATAAATGTTTGAAGACAACATGATGAATTGTTATTTTAAATTCAGAGACATAATTGATGTGTGCCCATATCGTGCAAAAGTTGGAGCGTTTCTAAAAGAATGACATCATGCCCGTTACCAGAGTTTTCAACTCAGTGCTAAGTATAACGATCATTGAGTTTGTCCATTTCAACATTGTAAGTAGGGATTATGCTAAAGTCCAAGATCTCATTTTCCAAAACAGATGCATCGGCTTGGCTTAAGGGGAAAATGACCTTTCTTACTCTAACAAGAGGTAGTTGGTTCACATAGTGTGCAGATTGTTAAAGAGAGGAATTCATAATAGAAATAGCAGTGTATTAAATGAAAGATATACAACTTTACGCCGCTTTCATGCGAAGCTTAGTGTAAACAAAAAGTAAGCTGGTTGAATTGTTCAAGTGACAAAACATGAAATCGGTTAAACCACAAAGACAGAACAATGTAATTTACTCTCAAGTTTAGTATGAATGGTTAACACTTAACAATTCCTCAAACGCAATTTAAGGAGAAAATGCTGCAAATAATCGCATTAAGAAAAACAAGACAATAACATCAATTGCGGCTAGTGTTGCTTTGCTAAACAAACACATACATGGAAAAAAATCCAAGTACAACCCCCCCCCCCCACAAATGCTAACAGTTGTAAATGTAAATGATCCATAAGTACTTCCATGGTGTGACACAATGCACGTACATAGTCAAAATTTGATGAAACCGAGACCAAACTCCAACATGACGGGCTACGAAATTCGTTATCCAACTCATATCCTTCCTCATCAAACCAAAATTAACCATTACCTCCTACTCTTATGCTCCCTATCATCATACCTCATTTTGCTGCTTTTTACATTGTCTCGATCTTCACCCCTACTCTTCTTATTTTGCCCAACATCATAAGTTACGTATCGGCCCCTTTGTCATTATTGTGATAAGCAAAGTAATAACAACCTTTTTAAAACAGGTTCCTTCAAACAAAAGATAAACTTTACTTGACACCCTATTTAGGGATAATAACAAAAAGTAAACTAATTTGTCCAAATAGTCCTTCTTTTTTTTTTTTTTTCTTTTTTTCTTTTTTCTCTTTTTGCTATTAAAACACAAACATTGTAAATGTTTGCTTTTTTATGTATTTTGTGATTATTTTACTTTCACGCTTTTTAACCACCTTCTTAAAATCAAAGATAAAATGATAATTTTACATGAACAAATAAACATATATATTGAAATTTAAAAAAAAATTGTGTATTAATAGCAAACACAAAGAAAGTTACACATAACAACAAAAATCAACAAGTTAGATTATTATTATTATTATTATTATTATTATTATTATTATTATTATTATTATTAAATCTTTTATTTGAACATTTTATGCTTATTTGTTTATTTTAAATAAAATAAGTAGTTTCTTTACAACTACATAAAAAACTGCTTATTTTGTGAGTAGTATTTATCAGATATTAAATTAAAAAAAAAAATCACATTTGATCTAAAACATTTCTTTAAATATCCGACAGCTATTTTATCAAATTATTATATTTGGCATTTATTATATCATTTCTAAAGATATAAGAAAATTCTGAAAATGTTTTTCGTGATACTTATTTCTTTGCAACTTAAAATTTGGTTATGCTTATACATAAAAATAAGCAATGTCGAACGATATGGATCTTTAAGTAGTTTGGTTGCTTATATTAGACGAAACCCATGTCATGTGGTTAAATATCTAAGAATGAAACCTCTGGAAACGTAGTGGTTAAAATCTTCATCATAATCTTAGGATTTTACGATAATATAAAGAAAAAATGATCTGGATTCTACCTAAGATCTTACAATTACAAGATCGATCTTAAGCATATAATATTAAAGATCTAATATGATCTTATCTTACTTTTCGAACCGAAAATTAAAAAATTACAAAATTATGGATTATGTTTGATAGAATTTAAAAAACAGCATGGTAATCTTCTTAAACATTCCATATTCATAATTTAGGAAAACATTTTCATGAAATGTTCATATTATTTTGTGTTTATGATATATAATAATTTGTAGATTTAAATATACTACAAAGACAATTAAGAATTGTTGAACGTTGAAAACCCGGAGTTTAAACTTTATTAATCATCAACTATTTGTAGAGCACATGTGACAAATGCTAATAAAACCATAATGGACCCAAAGCCCACAACCGGGCTTGAGCCTATTAATTTAATGTCAAACACTCCTCTGCAGTTCGAGCGACGAAATCAGAAAAACTCATGTACTGAAGTATAGAACTTAAAACATTAAACTAAACTAATTTGTTGACGAAAACATTCACCGCAACTGGAGATTTTCTTCATGCAACAACAACAAAAGTAAATCAAACGTTGAAGGTCTTTGGCCGACAACAACGACATCTTTAACCGCCATTAAAATTTTATTTTATTTTTCAGTTTTTTTGGTAGAGTAAAGAAACCCTAAGACAATTTTTTTTTTTTATTTTTTTATTTTTATTTTTTTTAAGTAAGATCCTAAATAAAAATTAAAGAAAAAATATTGAGAGTAAGAGAACAAAAATAGGCAACGTTATGGGAAGCGTTAGATTAAATAATTTGCAATATTGGATGGTTCGAAAGATAAAAAAAAGGAAAAAAGAAAAAAAATGGAATAATGAATAAAGCATAACAAACAGGGACGGAGCCAGGCGGGGTCCCGTGGGTGCCCGGGACACCTATGAATTTTTTCGACGTAGTGTTAATTTTAAGAAAAAACATCGATTTTTCCCAAATGTAGCTTAAATGACCCCGGTCCATTGAAATGTGTTTTTATTCTTATTTAGTTAGCATCTTAAACTCTATTATACTACAGTTAAAATAAATTTGTGCACCCGGTAATATTTGTTCCTGGCTCCGTCCCTGATAACAAATGGTATTCTTTTATGGCAGTAATGATTGTGTTTAGGGTTTGAATGAATGATAAGAAAAACTGACTGGTGTATAGTTAGGGGTTGACGGGTAACATAGAGGCGGCGACTCATGACAGCCGACTAGGTCTTAGGATCCTCATGATACCATGTTTAACATGGCAAACCCGTAGGTTAAACTTTATTAATGATTAACTATTTATAGAGCACACATCACAAACATAATAAACCTTAATGGACTCAAAGCCCAAAACCTGGCTTGAGCCTACTAATTTATTGTCTAACAAGAATGACATTATAGTAGGAGGTTAGTATTCCTATCTAATTTTACGATTCGATCTTGCAAAAATGAAAACGATCTTCAGTTGAATCTCGATCTTGAAATCCTTGCTTGGAAGGATGTAATTGTCATTCTTTTAAAAATGCGCATATCATCACATTTGTTTAGGAATTCACACCATTGTGACTAATGAGTGGCCATATCAGATTGCGTTCACATTATTACTGCAATTTACCGTAATTAGGTAATGTGAGCAACAATTGCAATTGTCGTATTATGCAATTTAGGTTGTTTTCTAGAAAATAAAGCATTTTCAAGAAGCCCATATATTTTAATGCGCTTACAAAAAGTGATTTTTTTTTAAAACAAACGATATCAATTGCTTTTGACTTGTTTGTATTTCACGTGTTTGTTTTACAAATGAATTATTAGACTAATTTCAATATGTTATATTTGTGTGTTTATTAAATTTAGTTGATACTTGGTAGAATATAATAGTATTGCAAAGCAAAAAAAAAAAAAAAAAAAAAAAAAAAAAGGGGGTTGGGGGGGGGGGGGCGCTAAAAGGTAGAATATAGTATGTATAAATAGTTTTTGTTTTTAGCAGTGAACGTATCGCGTCTAAAATGTGTTCACATATGCAATTCGCATGACGCATCTACTTCTGTGACCATTATCGCAACGGATCACAAAAACACATTTTTAAACAAAAACTGTGTTCATTTCATATTTTTATGATATATGATAAAATGTATCGAAGTTTAAAGTTGTTAAGGATTACGTTCTTTTTTCTTTTTTTGTTTTACCAAACAGTTTTTCAAAATTTTAATTAGTAAAAATAACTTTTAATTATCTAATAAGGCTGATGTGGGGTATAAAGTAAATTTGTTCGACTAAAGTTATAACCGTTAGTCTTTTACTCAAATGTATGCGGTCTCATCAGGTTATCTAGGGAACGATTCAACCCTTCTATGCTCACCCAAATATACACATCTAGCAATGTTTAAACTATTTAACTCTTGTGAGAAACCAATCACCTAACCATTTACTTATTTTAATGGACCACTTTTATGTTTTCCTTATAGTATTGGGGAAAACATGAAACTTGGTGACTAGTTTACGGACCACTTTTGTACTTTATACCCAATAATTAAAGGGGTCACAGAGTCACGGGTTTTGCTTTTGCGAAATTGCACAGCACCTTCTTATTAAATCAACTACTCTAATAAATAACTTCACAAGAAATCAATAAACCAAACATTTGATGATATCAAGATCAAACATACGATCGCCGGTGGTTCTTAAAGCTTAGAAATACGTCGTGAGTACGGATTTTTTTTCGACATAGGACGTGTTTCTATGTTTTAGAAGCGCCCACGATCGTAACTGCCTTACTCATATGTGGTCTCAGTTATTGTTGTTCGTCAATATTTGTATCTATCTTTTTAGTGTTCTAGCTGTGAGATCGGTTAGAATCTTATTTAGTTAGATGAAATTTATGTATTTTGATTGCATATTCTTGTAAAGTTTTGGTCAATGTAGGGGGTGTTTGTTTCGGCTTATATAGCCTGCTTACGGCTTATTTGGTTTTGGGCTTATGTTTCATAAGCTCATTTTTTTGGCTTATATAAGATTATTATGACATAATAAATATATATAAACCCGAAAGTTTCAAAATAAGCCACAAAAAGTGACTTATGAAACATAAGCCCAAACTAAATAAGCTATAATCTGGCTATATAAACCGAAACAAACACCCCCATAGTAGCAAGTTAATGGCGTCCTAGATGAGTAACATGGGCTAAATCTTCAAAAACATGAGTCTGAAGAACTTAAATTTGTTGATTTTCATGACTTGTACTTTGTAAGTTTGTATACCAAAAAACTGAGAACTTGCAAGTATTAGAACTCCGGACATGACTAGCATGATGATTTAGTTTCAGTTCGGTACCGGTTTTTTATTTTTATTTTTTATAGGTCAACTGGGTTTTCAATGTTTACCGGACATTACATGTACCATTTCGAAGTGGTTGAGTGCCAAAATCCAAACCAAGCTCGAAATAAAATAAAAACAAAGTTGATTTTGGACTGCACCAAACTTACAACTGAGTGTATGTTTCTGTAAAATAATCCGAGAAGAGATGAGGACATGAGCCAAGTTTTGCAAACCTTTAACCAATTTGTTACTATCTACAATAATACTCAATCCCGTCAAGTTGAGTATGAGGAAGGTAAGAAGTCGTAGAAAACTGCTCACTTAAATGACGGGTTTCCTCTCGGGATCAAAATTAAATAATTTTTTTTTTCCTTAAAACAACCAGATTCTAAAGAATCATATTGCTTACAAATTTGCTTAATGAAAAACTTATAATTTGATTCAAAGCACTGAATGAACACAGCCAAAACCATGGTGCACAGCAATTGAGTGGGTGATGGATTTGACCCTATGTTGAGAAATCGATTTGCCATTTTCGTTGCCCATGAGCAACACTATTAACTAAACACATGAATTTTTTTCTCCACTTTACTTTCAAAAATAGTACATACAAAGAATGAAGCGACCAGATTTGACATTAATTTGGTTTTGATACAAATACAGCATATTCCCCTTCACATTAATGAATGAGAAATGCTAGAACCACTCACGAAATCCACACAAAAAATCCACTCGCTGACGTGTCTGTGTTCTTGAGTTAAAGTTACTGTGCAAAGAAAGAATACAAAGAATGAAGAGAATGGACATTTACTGTGCAAAGAAAGAATACAAAATCAGATGTTGGAAGCACTGAGTGCCATAACTTTGCATTGTTCATGCATGGCCAACAGTTGAGCCTCTTTCTTGTCGACAAGAGCATTTAACCTGATGTTCTCATCCATAAGTTTCTGGATTTCGGTTTCTTTCTGCTTCTTTTCAGTCTCTAGCTGTGTCGTCTTTGCAACTAACCTGTATAACACAAGAACATAAACATCACCACGCCATACATTAAGGATAGTATATAATCAGTCCTAAAAAGTAAACATATGACCTTTTGATGTCAAATGAGTTGTACTGTAACTAAACAATTTTTAAATAGCAGATATATATTATTTTTGACCATGTAAAGTGTGTAAGGAAAAAAAAAACATGTTCTGAAGATAAAGGAACTAAAAGAAATCTCTGTCATTTTGTGTTCAGATGTAGCAAGCTTGATTGTTTATAATGAGTATGAGGTTCTTCTATTGGGACAAATAAAATTCGAGTCGTGTGAATAAAAAACATACAGTATTACAGATCAATTACATCTAATATATATAGGGTTCTATTAACCTTCTTGGCGGTCAGCTTCAGATGAAAGCCCACACACACACATACAACTATGCAATACCACGATGGCACGATGGAAGAAAAACAAACAAATATTGCCTTTAACTACATGTGAAGAGACACGTTGATTCAAGGGCTATCTCAATAAGAAAAATTTCCATGCCATAGTGGCGACAATCCAAGACAACTGACAAGACAGACCGCATGAAAGCACCCAAAAAAAAATTTAAAAACTATATATAAGTAGAGTCTTGCATAGATTGAGCAAAGGACATTCCCTAAGCATCAATTCTGGACTAACAACCAACAAATTCTACCAACCATACATAAAACTATCAATTTACAAAGCTATCATGCTCATCCTTCCAAAGTATGTCATTCCATTAAAGAATTCATTCAGTCACCAGGTCACATGCAATCTTAATTCATGGATACTATGTTACGATCCCACATCGGCCAAGTATGGGATTGGTTGGTTGCTTATAAGTCTAGGTGTCCCCTCCTCCTTTGAGATGGCATTTTAGAGTGAGTTCTACTACACCTAGCTTATGGCTTGATGCGGGCCTAGTATGGGATGGGTTTGTATCATACTCATATCAGCAACCAATAGAAGACCACTTACTCCCCAATGAATAGGCAAAACTAATGAACAGACTAATTACATTTCCTTAGACTGATATGAACTGCACATAAGATAAGAAGGCCCATTTTTCATGCCTCTCCACACTTGAGATAAATGCAAATCATACAGTAAGGCTTCATTAGCAGGCATCAGAAGTATATCCTAAACCAAGAAACCAAGCAATTCCAATGTTATACTTGGGATTCTTTTCTGCATTGATCTTCTGTAAGGCCACAGAAGACAAAACTCATTGACTTTTTTTCATGACATTTATCAAGTCAATACATGATCACTTTTGGCTAAATCCTAGATTATGCAGAACACTTTTAATTCCATAAAAATCTCAGCAGGCTGACTTTTTACATGAAATTAATTAAGCAGCCTAACTTCGCATTGATACATCATAATCCCATAGTACTGACTCCTTACCTTATTGCATATTTTCAAAGAGTAGGAACAGCTAATAACAAACTATCTACATTTCCTTAGGCTATGCAGAAAACCATAAGTCAAAGACAAGTAGGTTCATCTTTCATGCTTCACTAGTCTTAAAGGAAAATGGTATCCACACAGAAAGGCTTCATTAGCAAGTATCAGACATCTACTCAACTTGGTTCAATAGTACTTGTGAATACAGATGTTTCGTGTTTAATCCAAATTCGCATTTGAAATCCTAGTTTTAATGATTGACTGGTTATTAATGAACCAATCCATCTTTGTACAAACAAGCTTGTACTTCAAGTGCTTAACTCTTAGGATATAAGGTAATGCAGAAAGCAAAACTTACAATATGAAACTCATTATGCGATATCTGGAAGAGTACGAAAGGACACCTAGAGAAATTTTAATGGTTAAAGATGAAATCTCAAGGATCACTTATGCCTAAATGAATTCATGTAAGTTCTAGTAATACCTATTTTTCGTGACTTATTAACTCGTAAACGGATTAAGACAAGGAATATCCGTGAAAAGAAGTATTCGCAAAAACCCCATTTAAATTAAAAAAGTAAAGTTGACCTGATATGAATTGTCCGAAAGCCAACATCCACACGGTCAAATATGAGCCCAGAAGGTCAGATTGTGTCTGAACAGCTAGTTTTAGGCAATGGTCGAAAAGTGACTCGTGGACATAGTCAATGCTCTAATCCATGTTTTGACCTCAGAGGAACATGGTACAATTATAAAAAAGTACTAAGGCAGTGCAGATCCAAGGTACAAGTCATGACAGTTGAACAAAAGTGAGCCCAAATGAGGTCACCAATGAGGCCATTACAGGAATGAGCAACAAGCCAACAATCATTTGCCAAGAAGGGGTCCAGATACTGCCATGATCCCTACAGATGAGTACATCCTCTAACAATTTCTACCTACCTCTGCATCTAGTGTAATTTCCAGCGATACTATAGATTTTCCTTGATCCATAGATATAGACTTGATATCTTATAGTAGAAACTAGAATATGTGTTGTATCTAGAATTTGTGTTTGATAAATGAGCTCCTCAAGGCTAAGCAATTCAATATAGTATTCTAAGAAACATTTCCTTACAAAATCACTTAACACTCTATAAACAGTTAGATATATATTTAGGTAAGCGTATGATAACAAAGAAGAGAATATAACTAGAAGATTCATGATGGAAAGGGCGGAGCTACATGAGGACCGGGAAGGGTCCCGGCCCCCTAGTTCTAAGCCCGTTAGTGTATTTATTTGCGAATTTCCGGAAATTTTTTTATTTCGGCCCTCCCATCTAATGTATTTCCTGAAAAAAATTTGTTTCGGCCGAAAATTTTCTAGCTCCGCCACTGATGATGGAGCTTTAGTAAGACTATATAATTAAGAAGAAATAGGCCAGGTCATGCACTAAAAGATGCAAGATAACTAGGCAAACAGGAAAACTGTTGGTAATGCTAAAAAGGAATAATAAAACTAAATTTCATATTCTAATAGCAAACAAAAAAAATATATATATATTGACCATCAACAGAGTTGAAAATACCAGTGGATCCTCTCCGTATCAGATATCGTATCGTTTCGATAATTCGAAGACGGATACATAAATCTAAGCGGATCCGATATCAACTCGTATCGAACCGAAACCAAATGGCGTGGTGGTTCAAAGTGTGTAAAGTGCCGTCGATGAGAATTATACGACGGCGGCGGTGGAGGTGGCGGCGGAGGGGGTTGCTGGAAGGTAGGGTATGGTGCCGGCGGTGGCGGAGGGGGTTGCTGGAAGGTAGGGTATGGCGGCGGTGGAGGTGGCGGTTGCTGAAAGGTAGGGTATGGTGGCGGCGGTGGAGGTGGCGGAGGCGGTTGCTGGAAGGTACGGTATGGTGGCGGTGGCGG